>LOJH01059713.1:0-11227 GCA_001685095.1 Ellobius talpinus
CTCTCTCTCTCTCTCTCTCTCTCTCTCTTCCTGTTGTCTACAGACCCAGATGTAGAACTCTTGGCTCCTTCTCTAGCACCATGTCTGCCTTCATGTCATCATGGTTCCTCCCATAATGATAATGGACTAAACCTCTGAATCTATAAGGCAGCCACAATGAAATGCTTTCCTTTATAACAGTTGCCATGTCATGGTGCCTCTACACAGCAATGGGAACCCTAACTAAGACACACAATAAAGTTCTCTGTCCATCTTTCTCCCTGTCATAAAAAGGCATTAACCTTTTCTTACATCTCTTTCTGGATGATGAGTCATGAGCACACCTGCTAGGTCTTCCTTTAGTGCCTTGGTATAGGAGTCCCTTATGTTTGTGTGTTGCTTTCATTGGTTAATGAATAAAGAAACTTCCTTGGCCTACTTAGGTAGGTGGGAAAAACAGAACTGAATGCTGGGAGGAAGAAATGCAGAGTCAGAGAAGCCATGGATCCTCTGCCGGAGATGGACACCAGTTAGAATCTCTAGTAAGCCATTGCCATGTGGTGATACACAGATTAATGGAGATAGGTTAAACTAATATGCAAGAGTCAGCCAATAAGAAGTTAGAGCTAATGGCCAAGCAGTGTTTTAATTAATACAGTTTCTGTGTGGTTATTTCAGGTGTAAACTAGCCGGGCATCTGGGACAAACAAGGGACCCCCTCTCACTTACAACAGTGCCTGAAACTGTGTACTGAGAAATGAAAAAGCCCCACTCAGTCCAAGCCTCTGAAACTATCCCTCATAACACACACACAGCATTGGAACAAGTGCAATTGTTGACTTGAGCTCTGTCCTGGCCATACCTGGCCTGGCCTGGTTTCTGGACACAGTCATCTTTCTGTCCTGGCTCCCACCCACTTAAGTTGGATGGGAAACTGGATTGGCAGTTTATATACTTCATCTTGTCATTGTTCATAGCTCTAGAAGGTTGATGTTTTTATAGCCATTCTTTACACCAAGAAAATGAGATAGAGAAGCAGAGTCATTCAGGAGGGTTACAGCCCACCCCAGGACTCAACCAAGTCCCAGTGTCATTCAGAAGAGTCACATAGCCTGATACAGAACTCAGCCCAGTCCCAGTGCCATTCAGGGGGAGCTACACAGCCCAAATTAGGACTCAGACCAGACCCAGTGTCATCCAAGAGGGTCACGCAGCCCAACCCAGGCCTCATTCAAGGCCCAGTGTCATTCAAGAAGGTCACACAGCCCCACTCAGGCCAGTGACTTCTTTTCCTCACTGTATCCTTTACCCCTGTGGCCCTTTCCTTGGGAACTCCATCCTTTCTACCAGCACATCTTTAACTTTCTCTGGAGCTACTTTATCTGATGGGCCCTTCAGGAAATGACTTCTCAAATTTCTGAGCATCAGCCACCAGGAATATGCAACATTTATTAAATTAGCAAATGGCCAACTGAATAAAAGCTACATTAAAGTGGATTCTAATCAGCCTTCAGCTCTTCCTAATGAAGTTTCATGTCCTTTCTTAAAGAAGCTGTGTCAGGGTGAGAGGTGACCAGCCTCCTTCATGTCATCCCAGGAAGAGCCACTTAATGCAATGAAGTCTCAGACCTGTCAGAGAGCTTCCTGGAAAGAGTTCTTAAGTTCCATTTGCATTAACATGACCTCCACTCCAACTCTCAAGGCTACTTCCAAAACTGTAGGCCAGGGAGAATGAATTTGACTGCTGTTACGGCTTCCTCCTGTATCCCTTATGGGGATGAAGAGGATGAAGCTCCTTCATAAATGATGCTCTTGCCAAGTTTAAGTCTGTACACTGCCATCTCCGCCTGGTGCACATTAACAAAGTCCTGGAAGACACAGCTCAGAGCCTCTATTTCTCTGCCTTTCTGGCATAAAGTTCAATCCCCTTGAGCTGAGTCTGAACTGTATGCTAGAATCTTCTCACACTTTGTTTTTAAGAGAAATTACAATAAGCAAATAACCACAAACATTTCTCACTTCTTATCCAGTTACCTCATTTCACTGCAGTCCTTCCTCTTCATATTCGAGTCAGTCTCTCTCTCTCTCTCTCTCTCTCTCTCCATCAGTAAGGACCTGTCCATATGTGACCAGAGCTCATCCCGTTCCTGAGTTGGCTCCTTACAGCCAGGCAAAGTATCCACAGATTCTAAACGTGTTCAAGACCCTCTTTGGTCGTCTGCCTTTATCATTGCTACTTTGTATGAAATAAAGTTCACAGGGGTAGGGAGCACGGTGGACATTATCTACATGAAAGAATCTGCAAGACATATAATCAATAGAACCCTTGTGGTTGTGGCGAGTTAAAGCGTACAGGTTCAGAACCAATTTATCTCGGTTATATTAGCCCTTAATAACCACTTACCATCCCTCTCTGTGTCTAGTTTGACATTTCTGTGACAGTTAAGAAATCATATTTTGGAATATACAAGCAGACATCTAGCTCCAGCTAACACAAAAGTTAAGTATGCCACCAGATAGCATCTGAGGCCTGTAACAGATGTCATCACTTTGTATATCTACCTGATGTACCCACCAACATGACTTTCTTTGTTCTGTTACTATAAAAATTTCATGAAACTATCACCATGTTCAAACACGGTATTTGGGGGAACCTGCATCTCTGTTCCTGGGGCCTACAGAATAGACGATCTCCTATTCCCTTTGAGGTGGAAGCTGCATTTTGCATGAACAAGCCCAAATCAGAGCTCTGGGCTGTCCTCAACCAGTGCTAAATAAACCAACTAGCTAAGTCCTATTTGCCCTGCCAATGTCAACTGAAGGCCCACCCAATCCAAGCAGCCTTCCCTGAGCCTCCGTTTCCTGTGTCTCCTGCCCTTGAACCCCTTCTCTTGGTGGCATCCAAAGGGCACAGAGGGTGAGCACAGGGCCTGCAGAATGTCTGCTCTGAGCACACATGACATTCTCTTTTACTAGATCCTCTGGTTGAAAATGTGACCTTGGGTAATTGTAGCTTCTCTTCCAGGCAGTTAGTCATGGGGTTTACCAAAGACAGGAACAACATGAACTCTCACATAGATTGAGAACTATACTTGTGGGCAAGTGTGTGTCCTCATGCTTGAGGCATTACCTTATCAAATCATCAAAGAAGCAGTACCTTATCAAATCATCAAACAACTATGAGTGGAAGACATGTCTGTGGCCTTCCGACCTAGTAGAAACAGGGCCAGTAGTCAGGGTAGAACTGAGTTCAAGTGCAAGTCCATTCCACACTCTCACATACAGCTTTGCATTCTGACATCCTTCTACCAGTCAGTCAGACCAAAAGGGTCCCACATCCCTCTACTTAACTCACAGAGTCGGCAAGAATCGCCTGAATCATTCCTTTTTTACAACTGTGCCTGATACATTATTTAAGATATTCAGTTCTGCTAGAGAAAAATCAGCAATATAAACAAGAAGAAGAAGAAGTAAAACTAAGTACAGATGTAAATAGCTCATGAGACACAAGCAGAATTCATTAGCTCAGTTACATGTATAATTAAAGTAGCAACTTCTGGAGAGGTGTTAGCACAGCTCAAATAGATGAGTGCGTGTGTGCTGAACATGCAAAGAGATGGGAAAACCAACAAGTATCCAATATTCGTGACTCACTAAATATACATGAGGCACCTGAGTCTCCAAACAGTCATAGTCCATACACATGAGTCACAGGTATTTATGAGGCCTTAAATCAGTTACCCATTGCCAACACCCATTCTGGCCTCATGAGTCCTCTGCCAAATGAAACCCACAGTCACTCACCAGGGTGATGGTGAGTTAAACCCATGGGTCAGGTGTGATCCCTGCAGCATCTCTCTGATTGTACTGGTCCCAAGGGCCTGTCTTGACCGGCGCTGTTTCTAACCTCAGTTTTAGTCTTTGTAAGGTCTATGTCATCAGGGAGAGCTGGTGACCAGAGATGGAAGGGTAGGAGGCTCTGCGTATACAATGTTCAGATACCGTGGTCTTTCTTCCGTGAGTCCATTCGCTACCAACTCCCTTCCATTGCATCAACCTGTGCATTTGCGTTAAACCACGCTATCCCAGCTTCAGAACTTGGTCTTGGAGTCTTCAGGTGAAGCAGCCTTCGAGTTAATTATCATTGTCTCAAGATAATTTCCTGTGAGGTACCTTTAGCCATGTTTCCCCCCTTCCGGGGTGCCTTTGACATCCTGGTACAGGAAAACAACACATTTTGGAGTTAGGATCCCTAGATTTCAAAAGCGCCTCAACATTTGCCCTCTTAAAGCTCTCATCCTCTCTAGATCTGTCAGTCAAGAGTGGTAATTCTCCCTCTCATAGGGTGGCTGTTAAAATTAAATGATGACATTTGTAAAAACATTCTTTTGTAAAGCCAAGTGCAAGCTGAATGGCTTTTTCTACGACAGCTTTTACTCAGACAAAACGTTTCTTAATTTATATTTCAGCATGAGTGAGGATGCTTATCCAGGGTAGGTTTACCCTGACATGGACATCTTAGAATCCCAGGACATCAGCAGGAATGGAGGTACTTCCTCCATTAGCAGTACTTCCGGTCCTCAGAGAGGCCCCTAATGGGCGGCTCAGATTTGGTCCACTGGTATGTGAGTGGATCAACGGTGCATGCTGGGTATGAAGCTGGGTGTCTGCACAGTCTCCTTAGCAGAAGCCCTTTCACTTGAGGATAGTCAGGAATAAGGAGCACAAAGGCTCCCCTCCCCCTGGGCTAGGCTCACATCAGTCCTTCAACACTATGGACATCCTCCTCGGAGCCCCAGATCCACTCCTCTCAGGCCAAAGTGCTGCTGACTTACCCTTGGAAACCAAGAAGTCAACAGTACAGAAGTCTGGGCTACAAGAAACACAGCATGGAGGAAAAAAATCAGCAGGAGCTTCATACCTCACTCTGTTGTGCTCCCTTAGGCAAGTTGTCAGTAACCCTCTGTAAAATGGGTTTAATAGGATATTCACTGCTCAGAGCTCTGGTGTGAATTAGGCAGATTAAGAAATGCTCAGAATGCTGGCCATGGCTTTCATTCAAGCATGTGGGAAGTAGAGACTGGCAGATCTCTGTGGGTTCCAGACTAGCCCAGTCTACTTAGTCAGTCCCAAGCCAGACAGAATTACATAATGAGATCATGCCTCCAAGTTAAAAAAAAATGCTGGAGCAACGTCCAGCATTAAATATGCATCCAAAGATAATTGCCACCCTTTTCATGTATCTATGTATGTATGTATGTGTACTCGTGTGTATGTGTGTGTGTGTGTGTGTGTGTGTGTGTGTGTAGGTCAGGAGGACCTTGGGTGTCATCATTTCTCAGGTGCCATCCACCTAGTTTCTATAAGAAGGGTTTCTCTCTAGAATCTGAAGCACACCAATTAGGCTAGTCTAGCCGCCCAGTGAGCCCTGGGGTTCTGCCGGTCTGCTCCTCCCCAGAACTGGAATTACAAGTGTGCACTGCCTCAGGTTTTTAAACACAGTTTCTGAAGGTCAGACTTTGGTCCTCATGCTCGTGCAGCAAGTACTTCCCAGATGAACCATCTCTACAGCCCTGCTGTTAATCCTTCTACAGTGAAAAGAAAGGTAATGACAAAACCAATGTATTCTTTAAGCCATATGGGATATACAGCAAAATATCCACCTTCACAGTCTGAGGAGCACCCCCCAGAGACAACCTGAGTCTCCCCACGTGGCTCCCTCTTGCCCATCTTTCAGTCACCATCCCTACAGACCTGCTCTCCTGATTCATATTCTGATTTTTATGGTCTCTCATTCTAAACGCACCATACTGTTTCTACAACAGTGGCACAGGCTAGATCACAGGTGTCTCCACTGGATAGCCTCAGAAGCAGTGTAAGAGAATGAGGTCAGAGGGGTTCTTGGTGAGGGTGGGGGGGGGATAATCTCCTCCCCAGGCTCCTGGCAGCTGTCTGGGTCAGGCAGAACCAGAGCAAGCATGGCAGCCACAGGAGGGTTGGAAGAGGCCTGTCTCAAGCAGGTGTGATCAAGAATTGATTTGGTGAGTAGGACTTTGGGCAGTTACAGACTTCATGTGTGAACCCAGATCCCAGCACCCTTCATCACGCCAGGCAGCCTCGGGCAACTGACCCAGGGCAGGCTAATAATTTTAACACATTTCACGTGCACAGTTTGATTTACCTCCCAAATAAATTAATTATGGGGACTTTAAAGGATTTTCAGAGGGAATCTCATTACTAACTGCGAATTCTGCAGTACCAATCAATACTTCTTTCATTTTTTTACATAGCAACTAGGTGAGAAAAGGGGGTTTAACAACCAAAAAAAATTCTTGTTTCATTGTCTCCAGCCTTGGCTGTTAGCAAATGCTCAGGCATATTCAAACTCTCACTGCTCCTTGAATATAACTAATTCTTTATGTATTACCTTTTGCAACCTTTCCTTTCTCCCCCACCTTGAATGCCCATCAACCCTATTTACATGAGAAACGCTTAGACATTCTATAAAATCCAACTCTATTCATAACGGGTGGAGGCTGGCTGGGGTGATAAGATGACCAAGATGTACAGCCAGACATTCTTGAATTCAGAAGGTGCTCTGACGCAGCTAGGGTGCTGTAGGCAACTAGTTTGTGCCTCAGCGTCCCACTCTATGGGATGTCATCATTGTAGACGCAGGGATCCATGGGAAGCATATGGTGTAGGGAGTGAGGCCTAGTGAGACAGAAGGAAGCGTGTATGCTCCCCACTCCTGTTGTGTTCTTCTTTCACACCTACAGAATTTTGCCATGTGAGTGAGACATTCTGCTCCCATGGAAGCAACCATGAGGACCACCCCAATCTAACCCTCTCACTTTTCTGCTTTTTGCTCCATCAATGCACATCTCACTTTGTTTCATGTTTGGTAAGTTGGCCTCTCCCCATCCATTATTGTTAAATGCTGAGCTTGTAGAGAGTGAGGGCAAGTCTTGTGAGGCTCTGAATATGCAAGAGTTCACAGGCTGTGTGGTACATAGTAGGTGCTCAAATACTGGCTGAGCTGTTGCCATTTAAGGTGCCATAACAGAAACTAGAAGAAGGGGACACAGCATCACTGAGGACAAAGCACATGGTGTGCCTTTGGGAGGCAGAGGAATGTAGTAGATGGTAGAAGGAGAGCAACTCTTGGAGGAGGGGGAGTTGCAGGTAAAGGGCAAAGGGGAACACAGATGGAGAAGTCTCAGAAGATGTTGCCACCACCCTACCCAAGTGGCAACTCTTTACTCCAAGACCAAAGTCAAAGGAACAGAGCTCTGGGACTCTGGGTGCAGAAATCAAAGCTCCCAGAAGAAGCCCCCGGAGTACAGATAGTACGTGAGCTGCTGATGGAGGTGGGGCCTGCCCTCAGAGAAGCTGGCACATGCTGTGGACGATGGGGCTGTTCTAGGAGAAACAGAGCACCCCTGGAAGGCTGTCGGAGAGGAGAAACGTTGAGACTCGTATTCTGTAACACCTCCCCTTGCAGGTTTGGTTGGATGTAGCCTACTGAGCCTTGAGGCTAAGGGAAGACTGCAAGAATCGTAAGGGTGAGTTCAGCCCTGTTGTATCCATTGTTATATCTGACACATGCAGACGTCTAGCAAGTAGTGACAGAATAAACAGGAAGGTATCGTGAAGAACCTGGAGAAACTGTAGAAGATGGCCCTGTTGAATAGAAACAGTGAGAACAAGGTATATCATAGGAGCTTTCAGCGATGGTGAAAGTCTTCTGTCTAAGCTGTCCCATGTCATAGCTGCTAACCACAGGAGGCCAATGCATGCTGAAAATGTGACTATTGCCACCAAGAAACTGAATTTGATTTTAATTAGTTTGAACAGACGTGGATCGATCATAATGCACACCCACAAAGATTAAGGTCACATAAATGGAAAGAAACTTCCCCGGTGGAGCTCTCATTTGTGAAATAGTCCAATCCCTGAGCTACACTGAAGTCATAGTTTTTAATACATTTTTATGCAACACCGTGTCAGTTCACATTTCTGATCACCATTGATTCAACTCAAATTAAAGTTGGATCTCCAAGACAGTTAATAACAGAAACACTGCCAGCCTCCTACGCAGGCTCTGCATCTGTGGAGTCAACCAAGGCAAATCATAACTATTCAAAAGCAGACTATTCTGAACATATACAGACTTTCTTCTCTTTTTCTTTGTATGTACAAGAGGATGTGGTGTATAACTACACGTGTGTGTGTGCGCACACACACAGGGAGGTTGGAGATCACTTCTTCTATCACATTTCACCTCATTTAGAGGGGACAAAGTTTTTCATTGCACACAGAGCTCATTGATTCAGCAAGACCAGCTGGCCCAGGAGCTCCAGGGATCCTCCTGGGTTTTTTTTTCAACCTAACAGTAGGATTACAGGTGTGCACCACCACTATTTGATTTTTTTAATGTGAGTACTAGGAACCCAAAACTCATGCCCTCTTGTTTGTGTGTCAGGTGCTTTACTGACTAGTGAACCTCCCCAACCCTGAGCAGACACAGCCTCTATTATTATTACTCTGTAAACAAGTACTCACCTGGCACTCATATTATGTGAGGTGTCACAGGTGATCTCAAGGTGACTCAAAGGCCAACGGAAGATCTGTGTAAGTTGCACAAATGCATTACTGCACGTTATGCAATGGACATCAGCATGGTGTTCACGGGAGGTCCCTGAGGTCCCTAAGTCAGTGTGCCATGTAGCCCTGGGGCAAGGACAACTGTACTGACCACTTCCTGAGTATGCCCGCGATGCAGATTATTGAATCTGGAGCCAAAGTCCTGAATGTGAAAGCTGTCCCCAACTTACATAAACTCTTCCTCCTTCCTTGGATAAATACTAGTACCTATATCATGAGACTGCTGCAAAGATTAGATTAGTTGCTGCCCTCAGAAAAGCTGGCAAGTGCTTAATCCACATGAGTTATTTATTTAATTTACCCATCAACTCTTCAAGGCAGGTATCATCATTCCCATGTCACGAATGAAGAAAGAGGACCAATGGAGATAATTGCCAGCCAATTATCTAGTGCAGTGGAGCCCCATAACCAAACATAGCTTGAGACAAACTAATAATACGTCAGAACAATGCCTGCTGTGGATCGATGCAGAAGAAGGATTCCATAAGAAAGGGGCAGCGGACATGGTGGTGACAACAAATGCCCCACTTGATACCTCAGGGAGAGTTTTCAGTCAGTGAAGGAAGGGGCAGTGTAGTAGCTGCCTTCTGTCATACGAAGAGCCTGAGAACCCAGAAGAGGCAAAGCAGCTGCACCTTGAATGACAGAGTCCCAGTGAGGATAAAACCACACATCGGGCAGCAGCGGGGCAGAGAATATGCTATGAGATCTGCACAAAAGCCCCGCGGACACTTCAGCTGAACACTGGTGCATGAGGGAAAAACCAGAAGTTATGAAAGGAACCACAGAAATAGAATGGAGCCATCGGGGAGACCAGCAGAGGCTGGGGTCCCCCTCTCCTACTCATACACAGACATCAGCTAGAGTCACCATAGATGTTCTCAATAGAAAGGCTGATCCTGTCTAACAACACTTAAAAGGAACTTTTGCAAAGATTAAATTCATGCATCCCATGTGGGGAAAAAAAAATTCAAACATATATACAGGAGTAGAGAAATATACAGTACCCACAAAGGTGAGACTTTACAATGCCTATCCTCTAGAAAAAAATTACCAGGCATTTAAAGAAACAAATACTGTCCTCATTTGTTCTTGTGGCTGTGATAACCACAACCTAAAGCAACTTAAGGAGGGAGGGGTTTAATAATTGCTTACAAGTTACATTCCTTCATGGAGGGAAGCCCAGACAGAAGAACTGAAGCAGAGACCATAGAGGAATGCTACTTACTGAATTGCTCTCCATGGCTTGCTCAACTTGTTTTCTTATACCACCCAGGAACATCATCCCAGAACCACCAGCCCAGGTATGGAGTAACCCTCCATGGACTGAGTCCTCCTACCTCAGTCTTTAAGTAGGAAAGTGCCCCCAAGGACATGCCCACAGGCCAATATGGTGGAAGCAATTACTGAACAGAGGTTTCCTGTTCCAGGTGACTCTAGTTTGTGTCAAATTGACAAAACCTAACCAATATATGTCCTGCATGAAGTTTAATAAAGGCAATGAAACCTGAGCTCATTGCTTCCCAGACAGTAAATGTCCATTTTACTTAGATATCCTTATTACAAAATTGCCAGATCCTAGGTTAAGAGCCATTATCCTCCTATGCACATTCATATCAGAACAAATCAAGAATGTGGGGGAAAGAAGTCCAAATGTGGGCCCCACTAAACACACCTGAAAGGATCTCAATGCCTGAGACTCCCTGGTGTAGGAGGTCCTTTCTGTCTTTGTGTTGCTTTCATTGGTTAATCAAGAAACTGCTTTGGGCCTGTTGATAGGGCAGAACTTAGGTAAGCAGGGAAAAACTAAATGGCATGCTGGGAGAAAGGAGACAGAGTCAGAGGGAGACGCCATAGATCCTTCGCCTGAGATGAATGCCGGTTAGAATCTTGCCAGTAAACCACTTCCACGTGGCGATATGCAAAGATTAATAGAAATGGGTTAAACCAATATGTGAGAGTTAGCCAATAAGAGGCTAGAACTAATGGGCCAAGCAGTTATTTAATTAATACAATTTCTGTGTGGTTATTTCAGGGCTAAGCTAAACAGGCAGCTGGGACAAACAAGCAGCGGGCCCCCTGCAACAACTCCAAGCTTAACTTTCATGCACCATTTGGGTAGTGGGACATGTGGGCAGGCAGTGAACTGTGAAGCAGGAAATTCCTGATTAGGAAAATAGGTTCATATGCTATACGTGTATATAGAATCCATTGTAGAAAAATCCGTTTTCAATTCAAAACCAGTGGATATGCTCAAAGTTCAAATTGTAACTAAGAACTCAAATGGTCATATTTCCTGAGTCTCATTTAATATTGAAAAACCCACAGTTTGCTGTATGTATCTTTTTTATTTTGTTTCGTTTCATTTTTTCAAGACAGGGTTCCTCTGTGTAACAGCTCTGGCTGTCCTGGAACTCACTTTGTAAACCAGGCTGACCTCAAACTCACAATGATCCTCCTGCCTCCACCTTCCGAGTGCTAGGACTAAAGGTATGTGCTACCATACCTTTGCCTTGCCTGACTCCTTATATATATCTTCTTCTTCTTCTTCTTCTTCTTCTTCTTCTTCTTCTTCTTCTTC
>LOJH01059714.1:0-11226 GCA_001685095.1 Ellobius talpinus
GGGCGGGAGCCGGGCAGGACGAAAAGCAGGCCCGCTCCCCTAACACTACACCCATTGAAGACTTGTGATTGAATCTGTTATTACTGTGGTGGTAGCCAGATGGCAAACTAAAAAACAAATTCATCATTCTTCATTCATCTGGCATTTCCTGCAAGAGGAAGCTTTTACTTTGTCTTTTTATTTGTAAAATTACCAACATGGTTTTGTGTCTTATTCCTTTTTGAACTTACTTTGGTGACCGAGTTGTCCTAGATTTAGCCGATGGTAGCCCTTTTAAGCTTGTTTCCTTTTTGTCATGTGCTCATTATTTTTTCTTTTTGGCATAATCTTGTCCTGACTCAACCATTTTTTTTTCAAGGAACTTTGGTTCTTTTTAGAGAATATAGTTAGGCATCAAATCTGAGCTCTGCATGTGCTTCTTGCACCAAGGATGTGATTTCCCTTACACCCTGAGCCCTGAACTACAATTTGTTTTTGCTGTTGAGACAGGGCTCAATTACTCTGTAGCCTAGGTTGACTTAGAACTTGTAGCAATCCTCCTTGCCTCAGCCTCCAGGTCTGAGTCACCACACCTGGCTATGAAATTGTTTTATTAAGTCCCTGGGATCTAATTAATAGGGGTAACTGAGTAACTGCCCAGGTCAGCACCACTAAAACTTTATTATTCTGTAGTTTTCCAAAAGCAGGATGCACAGCATGCTGTGCAAGACCAAATGGAAAACCACTAGGTTGACCATAAGACAAGGAGCCAGAGATAGACACGAGTGGAAATCATTTCCTATAGTAGTGGGAAGATGTTAGTTAGGTCAGTGTGTATGAGGGCGTTGTAATTTGATTTGTGCTTGCCCTCAAAAACAAGGATGGTATGAATGGGAATAACCTTGGTTCTAATTTTGGCATCTGCTTTCAAGGTGCCAGATGATTAATTACAGAATATTAAGATTATTACAAATAGATATGCATGTCTGAATATACATGTGCATACAAGTAAATAAATAAATAAATATTGTGGAAAACCATTTTCCACAGTAATACCTCTAATTTCATTCTAACCCGATAGAATTGTTTCTTTTTTGTCTTTCCTGTTTTTTCTGACTTTGACAAGTATATCACTCATCCGTTTCACTACACCCTGCCTAGATCCCAGTCTTCTGTCTATAAGGCAGTCTCCTTGGCCACCCCACAGAATACACAGAATAGTTTGATAATCTATTCTTACACACAAACTTTACCCTATCAACCATTAATCAAGAAAATGCCCTGTTGTTGGTTGTTTTTACTATTTAGGCTTTTGGGGGGCCTACCACCTAGCTCCCAAATAAATCACACATGGAGGCTTATTCTCAGTTGTGAATGCTTGGCCTTAGTTTGTCTTGTTTTTTTTTGCCAGCTTTTCTGAAATTATCCCATCTATCTTTGGTCTTGGGGCTTTTATCTTTATTTATGTATACCTTTTCTTTTCTTCTTATCCTGTATTTGGCTGGGTGGCTGGCCCCTGAAGTCCTCCCCCTTCCTCTCAATCCCAGATCCTCCTTTTTTAGATCTTTCCTCATACTTACCATCTCCCTTTGCCAGCCCCGCCTATTCCTCTCTTCTGCCTCACTATTGGCTGTTCACCTCTTTATTAGACTATCGGGTGTTTTAGACAGGCACAGTAACACAGCTTCATGGAGTTAAGCAAATGCAACATAAACAAAAATAAGGCACCTTAAAATAATATTCCCCACCAGTGCCTCACAGGCCATTCTAATGATCCCTCAGTTGAGGTTTCTTCTCATGTCTCTGTAAAGCTGACAAAACGTATGGGCATAAATCCCTGGGAAAGATTTTGGATTTGGGATTTGTAGAAACAAAAGCACAGCTCTTGTTTCAAGGGGAGAAGAGAGATTATTCACTCTGGAAACACAGACTTAGGTTGCCCCAAATTCTATGTTCCGACATGGAAGCAGATTCATCAAGTTTTCATAGTAACAAAGCAAACAAAGTCTTAAATCAAAGCACTTTTCAGATACATTAGTTGAAACATTAGGTGAGTATAACACAGAGGAGAGTCTCAGTTGTAGGTGTAGATGCTATCTGAGAGTATTCTTGGCCCTTTGGTTGGTAGTCCTGGGGTTTTATTAAATTAATACATTCTAAAGGTTTATTTTATCCAGATACTAGGTTTAACTTTATTTGTTAGTGACAGCATGTTAGGTCTGACACAAAGGGGCACAAGGAGTAGCTATTTTGTAAGTTAACAATAGCCCAAGATAAATTTGAATCTGTCTCTCCACCTGCAGCATTTCACCTGCAGCAGTCCATAGTACATACTTGCTGTCAGGCTGTCTTTGGTTCCTGGCAGGCAGGTGGAAAAGGAGTCTTTTAGTCTGGGGCCTGTAAGTAGAATAACTGAGAGTAGAGAGAGCAAGAATTTAGAACAAAACAAGTTATTGGAAGATCTTTAAAAAATGGCATGAACCTGGCTATTCTAAACTTTTGTTTCTATTAGGTGGAGGGGGAGGGAAGGTAATTGTCATCTTCTTTCCTCTGCCTTAGTATTTCCCCTTGAATATCAAACCGGAAACTTTCCACCTACCACTTAAGACGTGGAAGTAGGAAGATAAGGAGTTCAAGGTTACCCTTGGTTATATAAGAAATTCGAGGCCAACCTGAACTACACTAAAACCCTGTCTTAAAAACAAACAAAAAGCAAAAACTAAAAGAAGAATGTAAGTGAGATGAATGTGGTATGGCTTATGTTAGGAAATACAGGTATTTTGATGAGTATATTGAATGTTTCATAACTTGGAAAATTCTTCCATTTTGACATTTTACAACATATAACACCTGAAACAGAAGGCCCTTCCAGAACATTCTGTATGTAAGAATTCAGGTGTTAGTAGCATGCAGTTGAATAGTAAAGATACTAAAAAAAAGCCAGTAAACATTTTCTTCATTTAGGTATGATCCATAAAGTTATTATTAGTACAGCTTGTATTGCTGTTTTTTTTTAAAGATTGAAACAAAGCTGGGCGGTGGTGGCACACACCTTTAATCCCAGCACTCAGGAGGCAGAGGCAGACATCGAGGCCAACCTTGTCTACAAGAGCTAGCTCCAAGACAGGATTCAAAGCTACAGAGAATCCTGTCTCGATAAAAAAAAAAAAATTGTAAGACCCTCCCCTGTGGTACTGATTTGAACTTTTCCACAAAGCACCATACAACTTTCTCCACAACTTGGCTTGGGACAGGATGTTTGCCTAGGATTGTTGTATGTAATAGGCACATTGGACCAACTTAAATTATTCAGATTATTCAAAAGTACTCTCTCTCTCCCTCTTCCTCTCTCTCTCCCTCTCCCTCCCTCTCTCCCGCTCTCTCCTTTCCCTTTTTTAATTGAGGGAAGCAAAATGCTGGTTTCCAAGGATACACATTCTCTCTTGTGCTGGTTTCAGATTGTTGTAGTCATGGAAACTAGGCTAGTAAAATCATTCTCGGCAGCTGGTGGCATGGGTCTGATATTTTCTTTAAAATGCATTACAATTTAAAGTAATACATTTGGGGAAGATTAGTGCCTTGTGATTCCATGTCGTCCTTATGGGAATCAGGAATGTTGTTGATTTAAGTGAGTCGGTTAAATAGTAAAAAGTGTCTAAGTGAAACCTCAGTGATTTAACTAAAGATGACTATATATTATTTAAACAGAAGAAATTAATATTTAGTATTTTTATTGTATTTTATTTGTGTGTGCACATGTATGTGCATGTATGTACTCTGTGTGTGCACGTGCGCGTGCACATGCATGTATGCTGGGAGGTTGATACAGGGCATTTTCCTTGATTGTTTTTCCACTTTATTCATGAAGCAGGGTCTCAATTACACCCAGAGTGTGCAGATACAGCCATTCTCTTCCTCTTACCTAGGTAGAAATGATTACCATGTCCATCTAGAGTTCATAGAGGCTTATGACAGCAAAATGTGTGGTAGGAACTGTTTCCGATAGCCCTGGCTGCATCACCTAAAGCTAGAGTAGTCCACTGTTATAATTTAGTCAAGATGTCTATAGAATGTTCAACCTGTCTGCTACTGATATTAGGGTAGTCCAAGGCTGTTTGACTGACAGTCCTTTTGCTCCATGGCAGTAAGGGGAAGTCCAGTGGCTGCCAGCTAGGGAGGCAGGCTGCTTCACTCTCCTCCATCTTTGCTTATTGGTAGGGGAATGAATGAGTATCAGGAGATTCAGGAGTGCTTACAAGAAGTTAAAGAACTTACCATTAACACTAATAGTGGCTTTAGCACTTCTTAACACTGCCCCATACCCTAAGGAGAGATGAGGGCTTGTGTCTGTCATACCCTTATGTAACATCTTTTCCATAATTGTTGGTGGGACCTGTAAATGTGATGGAATTTTACTACAGTGACTATGTTGCATTGCTTCACATTAAAGGAATTTTACAAATGGAATTAAGTTGCTAGTCAGTTTGCTTTGAAACTGTCAAAAGGAGGAGTATACTGCTGGGTCTGACCTAATCACATGAATCAGAAGTCAAAATCACAAGAAGTCAGATAATTTTAAAAATGGGAAGGATTTGAAGATGGAGGTTATATGTGAAGAATTTCAGACTTGTTAGGCTCTGAGAATGGCCTCAGGCTGAGAATTACAGAAATAGGGACCTTGACCCTACAGCTGCAATGAAGTGAGTTTTGGTACAGCCTTATGATCTTGGAAGAGTATCCAAAGACAGGGAAGCTTAAGGTCTGGCAGGCATATTGAGTTTTTATCTTTGTGAGAACCTAGCAAAGAATCCAACCATGCAGTACCTGAGCTTCTGACATCTAACTTTGTAGTATATAAAATGAATACACTATCAAGATGATAAAGACTTTCTCTTATTAATTTAATTAGGTTTATTTATTTTATTTGTATGAGTGTTTTGCCTGCATAGTGCCATAAGAAGGCATCAGGTCCTCTGGAACTGGAGTTATCAGTTGTTGTGAACAGTCATGTGGGTGCTGGGAACGTAACCCAGGTCTTCTGCAAGAATAGCAAGTGCTCTTAACCACTGGCAGTCCCATCACAGCATACTATCAAGTTCACTGTCAAGTACCCTTTAGCTTTCCTTTATCAAAATAGTATTGGCATTCTCATGTATATTTCACAAGCACTTATGTATAAACATAGATCTACTGGAAATCTAATTGAGATTGCACTTAATATATAGATAGTTTGGGGTTGCTGCCTTTGCAACAGTTTTGAGGGTATTTGTGTTGTTTGTTTGAGGTGGAATCTCTTGATGTAACCCAGGCTGACTTAGAACATAGGATCCTCTTGCCTCAGCCTCCTGAGTACTAGAATTACAGCCTGAGCCACCGTGTATGGTTTGAGTCTTTTGATCCATGGAGAAATTGAGTCGCTGTTTAAGTCTTTAAGTTCAGCAGTCTTATAGTTTTCTGCATACAGGTTTGCATGTCTGTTGTCAAATTTATCCCTAAGTAGTTTTGTTCTGTGTTATGTATGGTATTTTTATTTCTAACTGTTCACAGTTAATATATATACAGTTACTATTAATGTATATTTATACATTGACCTTGTGGTTTTTGATAAACATATTCTACCAGATTTATTTGGGTAGTATTTTTTAAATTTTCTTGGGGTGCTTTCTATGGTATATGCACGTGTGTCTCTCTGTGTATGGGGTGTGTGGTACATTGCCAGAGGTTGATTTCCAGGGTCATTCTCATTGCTTTCCATCTTTTTTGAGACACTCTACTGAACTTGGAGCCATTTCTGCTAGTCTGGCTAGCCAACAAACTCTTGGAGCACACCTTTCTCTGCCTAACCTGGTTTCTCTGGAAGAGCAGTCAGTGTTCCCTATGTTATGTTTTTCAAAGTATGTTAGTATTTATCCAATATTTCCAGGTCTTAGCCAAAGAGTTTTAGTTCATTTTCTAGACTGCTGTATTGCTAGCTAGAAAAAAAATTAAAGCTGTGTTTAAACGGCTAAGTTTCTTTATTAATGTGTATGTCAAGTTTGTACTGCAAGTACTTTTGCCCCTAGAACCATCCTGCTGGCCCTTAAAGGTTGAATCTAGCATATGGAAATACTGAGTGTCAGCTGAAGTATGAAACTACTTTTTCCGTAGTCTTCTATTTAAAATTCTATTTTTAAACAACTCTTGTTCAACAAGTAGATCCAGAACCAGGTTTTCCTGTCTGCTTTCTGAGGAAGCAAAAATTGCAGAAAATTTTTAAAGAACAAAGCCTGTGGTTGCTATAGTAAGCCAGGAACTTCCTGTCGGTGGCTCTGCCGACTGGAGGGAAGGGAACCATTGCATGCCACTCTAATTTGCCACAGTTTTCCTTTCTATTTTTGAAAGCTGGAAACTGTGGGCTGCAAACAGATTGGTTCCTCCTATTTGGTTTATTTAAATAAATAACAATTGAAAAATCCTTACTAGCTGTGTACTTTGTAACAGTTGTGGTATAGTGGAGTTGAGTTTTGACACTTTTCATTCAGCTCCTTTAGGAGAAAGCCCTTTCTCTCAGCTTAGTGGCCTGCCCCTGTTTAGTCTTTCTGCCCTCAGAGACAAAACAGCATGGATTGTGGAGTCAGTTTAACAGTTGAGTTTGGGTCTCTGGGTCTGCCACCTGCCAGCTGTTTATGGACAGTTGTGCTCTGCATCACAGTTTCTTTATCTGTAAGAGCTATAGAATGAAATAGCTAAATAATGTATGTGTCATCAGCTACTTTTTTTTATTTTGTTTTGTTTGTTTTTAAGACATGGTTTCTCTGTGTAGCCCTAGCTGTCCTAGAACTAACTCTGTAGACCAGGCTGGCCTTAAACTTAGAGATCCACCTGCCTCTGCCTCCCAAGGGCTGAGATTAAAGCTATGTGCTACCACCACCTGGCTGGTTATCAGCTACTTTTTTGGTTTTCTAAATTTTAACCAAATCTCAAAGTTGTAAGTAGAAGAAGATGTCAGAAAATAAAAATCAAAGTTATTAAAGCATTCAGTAGTAATGGCAGCTATTTTTTTTTACTTTTTTACTTTATTTTTGAGCTATATCTTTTTCTCTGCTCCCCTCCCTTCCTTCCCCCTCTCCTCTACCCTCTCCCATGATCCCCACACTCCAATTTACTCAGGAGATCTTGTCTTTTTTTTTAACCTCCCATGTAGATTAGATCCATGTATGTCTCTCCTAAGGTCCTCTTTGTTGCCTTGGTTCTCTCGGGTTGTGAATTGTAGGCTGGTTTTTCTTTGCTTTATTGCTAAAAGCCACTTATGAGTGAGTACTTATTATATTTGCCTTTTGGGGTCTGAGTTACCTCACTTAATATGATGTTTTCTAGATCCATTCATTTGCCTGAAAATTTCAAGATTAATATGACAGCTATTAACTGTGCTTAATAGAAATATGCTCCATTTCTGCCTAAGCCTTTTTTTTCATATATTTTAAATTTTACAGTTTCTCTGGGTATAATTGTTCATGCCTGTAACCTCAACACTTGGGAAGCAAAAACAGGATAATCTCTAAGCCAGCTTCTTATAAAAAAATCATTGTTGGTTTTCTTCTCCTTTAAACCTTACTATCAAATTCAAGAATAAGCTAAGCTAAAAAAAAAAGTCAGCATTAAAAAATATTGCAATTAAAGTGCTTAAAGTACTTATTGAGCAGCCGTGAGAACCTAAGTTCACTTGCTGTTAGTTTTTGCTTAGAGGATAAGGAATTGTTTTTACAGTGTGTGTGCACTTGCAGGTGCATACATGGGGTAGAAGTATGTATGTTGGAGGGGTTCACATACATACACATGCCTGTGGAAGTCAGAGGACCGTCTCCTGGGTGATTCCTTAGGCACCTTCCACTTCTTGTTTGTAACAGGGTCTGTCATTGACCTGGAACACTGCCAAGCCAACAGACTCCACCTTCCTTCCTTAAGAGCTCTTTCATCCATCTCAGATTCCTTTCTAATTAAATCAAACATACACATGCATGTGCACACACACAATCTAGGTTCTGTCTCTGAGAGAAAATATATTCTTTTATATCTGGTTTATTTCATTTAACACAATGATTTCTGATTCCATCAGTTTTCCTGAAAATTACATGATTTCATTTTTCTTTGTGGCTGAATAAAATTTCATTGTGTATAGTGTTCTATGTTGCATTTATCTGTTCATCTGTTAGTGGACTTCTAGGCTAGATCCATTTCCTGGCCATTGTGAATAGTGCAGCAATAAGCATGAATGTGCAAGTTTCTCTGGTATGTTAGCTTAAGAGCCCTTTGAGTATACCCGAATATATCCAATACAGGTTATAGGATAGTTTGATGTTTAGTTTTTTTGGAAACCCTCCATACTGATTTCCATAATTGCTGTACAAAGTTGTCATTCTCACTAGCACTATTAAGGATTTTCTCTTTTCCAAAATCCTTGTCAGCATTTATTGTTGTTTTGTTTTCTTGATGATGGCCATTTTAACTGAGCTAAAACGGAATCTGAAGCAGTTCGAGTCTGCATTTTCCTGATGACTAAGGATGTTGAATACTTGTCAAGTATTTTTACTTCCTCTTTTGAAAACTGCATTCATTTTGTTAGTCCATTTATTTATGTGTATTTCTTTACTTTTAGAGGTTTCTATTCTCGTGTTCTGTTTTGTGAGACAGGGTCTCACTATGAACTCCTGACTGACTTTGTAGATCAAATTGGCCTTAAACAAGAGTTCTGCTTTCCTCTTCCTTCCAAATGCTAGGATTAAAGGCATGGACCACCATGCCTGGCCTTATTTTTAATTGTTTTTGTTTGTTTGTTTAGTGTGTATGGGTGTTTTGCCTGCATGTATATACCATGTGAGTGCCTGGTACCTGGGGAAGTGAGTTCAGATCCCCTAGAATTGGATTAACAGACAGTTGTGAGTTGCCACGTGGGTTCTGGGCATTTCTGGGTCCTCTGGAAAAACAGTTGGTGCTCTTAACTGCTGAGCCATCTCTTCAGCACCCTACTTTTAGGTTTTTGAGAAAGGGTTTCATGTAGCCCAAACTGGCCTCAAACTCTGTATTTGAGGATAATCTTGAACTCCAGGTCCTTCTGCCTTTATCTCTCAAGTGCTGGGATTACAGGTTTGAACTGCTACACTAGTTTATATGTTGTTGGGAATTCAGACTCAGGATCTAGTTAGTGCATGCTAGTACATCCACAACCAAGCCCATTTATTTTTATTGACTTTGTTCTGACAATTTTGTACACATATATAATGCATTCCAATTATGCTTCTCCCTCTCTCCCTCTGTGTCCCATCCTTATCAAACCCTCTTCTCCCTATAGTTCTCATTCCCATCTTCATGTCTTTTAATTTTTGTATCGTGACCCATCATATGAGGGCCATCTGAATGACCACAGGTATGGAACTATCCAGCGGAGCCTGGTGGGCTCAATAGTGGGTATATATCTGAAGATGATGACGACCTCTTCCCCAGAATCCCTCAGTTTTTGGAAGGGAGGCTCATGAGGTCAAATATTGTGTAGGTCCACTGTCAGCAACCACAGCTCTTATGAGGTGATGGTTGGAATGGCTGTGCCTTGCCCAGAGATAACATTTTACAGCCTTCCTCCCTGTCCCTTGTCATATCTTCTTCCATGATATTCCCTGAACCTAAAGTAGATAGTGAATGTTCCATTCAGGGCTGAGCATTCAGCTGTTTCCTCATTCTCTGCCCCTTAAACAGCCAAGGGTCTCTGCATTCACTGCTGTTTCTTGTAAAGGGAAGCTTCCCTAGCTAATGCTGAAAGTAGTGTATGTCTGTGGGTGTGAACATAGATGGTTAGAAGGCAGTCTCATGCCCTGTCCGTTTAGCTAAATAGCAGCAGTAAGTTCTGCTCTAGGGCCTATGACTTCCCTAGCTATGCTTATTTGACTAGATTTAAAGAAGCAGTTGTAAGTTCCCTCCTGTGGAATAAGCCTGGGATCCAGTTCTAGAGCAGTTGGTTGCCCCCATGACAGTTGTGCTGTGCTTGCAACAGTGAGCAAATCTTACCCGGTGAGTACTATGAGGACAAGGTTTGATTGAGGAGAAGGGTTCTTATTGTAGATGTGAGGTAGAGAACAGCCAGACATCTGAAAAGTCCAGAGCAGGAAGAGAAAGTAGTAAAAATCCTCAGTATTGGGATTAAAGGTGTGAGCCACCATCATTTAGCTCTGTTTCTCTTTTAGAATGATTCAGCCAGGTGGCCTTGAACTCAGAGAACAGGCTGCCTCTGCCTCCCAAGTGCAGGGATTAAAGGTGTGTGCCACTACTGCCTGGCCTCTATGGCTAACTAGGGGCTGAGTTCTGCACTCTGATCCTCAGGCAAGCTTTATTTGTTAGAGCACAAACAAAATATCACCACAGTTTATGCTTTTATTTAACTTTTTTATTTTATTTAATATTTATTTTATTTTAGTATATGGGTGTTTCATCTGCATATATGTCTGTGTTCCACATGTGTGTAGGGCTAGTAGGGGTCAGAAATGGGTATCAGATTCCTTGGGATTATTGTGACTCCCAATAAGGATACTAGGACCTGAGCCTGTGTCCTCTGCAAGAACAAGAAGTACTTTAACCTCTGAGACATCCCCCCATTTTTCTAGATTATTATATGTTTTCAAAATAGATCCTAATAATCATCAATATTGATTAGACTATGTAGTAATTCCTATTCTTTTATCTTTAATTTTATTGAGTCTTTTTTTATTAGTTTGTCTGTGGGGTTGTTAATCTTGTTTATTTTTCAAAGAACCAAATTTTTTAGTTATTCTATGTATCGTTCTTTTTTAATATTTTATTTTTTGTGTGATGTGTATATAATTGCTGGCATACACGTGCTATAGTGAGCATGTGGCACCAGATGACAATTTGGGGATTCAGTTCTCACCTTCCATCTTGTTAAAGCAGGGTTTCTTTTGTTTCTGCTGTGGCTTTTGCATACTCTAAGCTAACTTGCCCATGGGTTTCTGGGTGATTCTTCTGTGTGTGTGTGTATGTATTGTTCTTTTAATCTCCATAATTAATTTCTGCCCTGACCTTTATTATGTCTTACCATGTAAGAAATTTGGGATTTAGATTGTTTCTATCTTTTTTTTAAGCCCTGTGCTGCGTCGTTCGGTTATTTATTAGTGATCTTTCTGTTGTTTGATTTTTGAGACAGATTTTTGATCTAGGAGGGTCATCTGTCTATGTGTTACTTTCATTGGTTAATAAAGAAAC
>LOJH01059715.1:0-19431 GCA_001685095.1 Ellobius talpinus
TGTTAAAGTTAAAACCTTCCTTTTTATTTGAACAGAAAAGGGGAAATAGTGTGGAAAGTGCATCTGTCTATGTGACACTTTTATTGATTAATGAATAAAGCTATTTTGGCTAGTGACTTAGCAGAATAGGGCAAGGCAGAAATTCCAAGCAGAAGGAGAAGGAAAGAGTTGGCGGAGAGTCAGGGAGATGCCATGAAGCCAGTGCCAAAGGAGACAGATGCCGGTACCTTGCTGGTAGGCCACGACCTTGTAGTTATGCACAGATTAATAGAGATGGGTTGGATCTAAGCTGTAAGAGTTATGATAAAAGATAGAGTAGGTATAAATATCATAACTGTAATCCTTGCTTGATACCTGTTTTGTTATATGTAATTTTACTATGTTAAAGTTAAAACTTTCCTTCTTATTTGAACAGAAAAGGGGAAATTGTATAGGAAGTCCTTCTGCATATATGTTGCTTTTATTGGTTAATGAATAAAGAAGCTGCTTTGATATGTAATAGGGCATAATACAACTAGGCAGGAAAACTAAACTGAATGATGGGAGAGAGTGGGCAGAATCAGGAAGAAACCATGTGACTGTTACAGGAGACAGATGCCTCTGCTGGAGCCCACTAGAACCTTGCCAATAAGCCACAGCCATGTGGCAATACACAGATTAATAAAAATAGGTGAATATAAGATATAAGAGTTAGCAAGAAATATGCTTAATCTATTGGCCAAACATTGCCAATAATATAGTTTCTGAGTGATTATTTCAGTTCTCGGCAACCAGGAATGAACAAGCGGTCTCTGTCAAAGGTGAGAGTTCATTAAGATTGTGCTTGCAACAGGGTTTTCCAATGTAATCCTTGCTGACCTCCAACTTAATACATAGCTCAAAGTGAGCTGGGATCCATAATTCTTTTTGGGCAGACTCTTGAGTATTAAGATAACCATGTATGCAAACACTCAGCTTCATTACATCTTACTACTTATGACTCAGTCTGACACAAGAGAGATGTTTCTAGCAGCAGACTACATGATTGATTGAGGTTGGATCACCAAGAGCAGGAACTTACAGAGTCTAAGGAAGAAACTTATGAAGGAGAAAGACAACTACAACAGTATAACAGACATAGGCCTCTGATTGAATCTAGAAAATGTGTCCAAACTTATGGAGGAGTGCATATCTGAAACTAAGAGAGCTTTCTGGTGTACTCCATGGTTTTGGGAGAGAAATATTAAAATCAAACCACAAGCACATAGATATGAAAACTTCAAAGGGAACTTTCTTCTGAGCAGTTTGTCTCTGAGGACTTGGTTCTAGAAAAAATTATCAAGGCTATAAATAAGAAAATTATTTAGCAATACACACTAAGGACAAATGTCTCTGCATATTCTAGCCACAGCAAGAGTCTCCTGTTTGCTATTTTACTTTAACGCTTAGTCATATTTTGGTTAAGAGTTTTATGGAAATCTAATCATATGAAATAATGCATAAATCAGGAAAAAATATGGGCTTTCTTCAATTTTTTCTCCTCAAAAATTATAGCCAATCAATTTTACCTAATCATTGCTATTACTTCCAATTATTTTTCTCATAGAATTTATGAAGACTCTAAGTTATGCTGTCTTTGGAATGTTCCATGGATAATGTGACCCTAAAGGTGAATTTTAAATGTCTTTTTTTCCTTTTTTAAGAGGAAGAATTCAGACGAACATTATGTATTGAAAAGTTTCAGTGGCTTATTTCATGGGAAGCTTGGACTGTATAATTGATGAACAAATCATATATAGCCCTCCAAAACAAATGGAGTATGAAAGTGATGGGAAGTGGTTAGGAACATAAAGAATTAGAACATATGGTTGTAAATTTGAGGTGTACACCACCAGGTAATAATACTAGAAGAGAAAAGATATCACAGTTGTGTGATGGAGGGCACCAATAGTTTATCAGCAAGAGGAGAGTGCTGCCAAGTCCCAGGGGACACAGCAAGCAGGAACATATAGGGTGCTCTCAGGATGAGAGAGTAGTTAGTGTCAAAGTCATCAGGAAGTCCTAAAGCATCTTTTTGTTCACCATTAGTAGACTTACATAGGAAAAATATGGTTATTATTTATAGTATTTGAATTTTTTCTTTCAGAAAAGGCCAATTAGGAAGAAAGAAACACACAGGGAAAATAAAAGAAGCAGGATTAGTTTTGTAGGTCTAAGTCTTGTTAAAATATTTTGTCTTTCAGGATCTCCTGAGTAAACTGGGAGCATGGGGACCATGGGAGAGGGTAGAAGGGGAGGGCAGATGAAGGAAGGGGAGTGGAGAAAAATGTAGAGTTAAATAAAATCAATTTAAAAATTATAAAAATTTTGTGTTTCCTGAAAAAGTTATGTGTGCTTGTTTTGTTGGAAACTTTTGCCTGTGTTTTATGGTGTGTTCATAAGTTTTGCTGCAAACATGGAGATAAAGAAAAATAGTCTGAATAATTTTGTTGTCTCTGCCACTCACTGCTGCTGTGGCCACATTTATGAACATGGTTCAGAATTTATCTTTGTGTTCTGGTCACTCACTGGATTCAGGTTAGCAGGAATTCAAATGTCTTTTTGATGTAGATAACATTGAAATTGTTCTATGATATTCTTTATTGGAAAGCTTATTCTAGAGTTGGGTTATGGCTCTTCCTTCACTAGAACCAGATATGCTCATTTAAAAGCTTCCTCTATGTCATTCTGTCAGTTTGAGTTCTGAGAGGAACAAAGCAAAGCAGAAGAGCCCAAAAACTGGACTTGGTTTATATGAACATTCTGTACCTTGAGATTTACATGATTTTGTTAGATATGGTTTAAAATCTGGTTAGATAAAATGTTAAAATTAGTAATACTAAAAATTAATAATTAAAATTTATGTGTGGGTAATTTTAAATAAACCATATGTCATGATTCCAATTTGGATTGCCACAAATTTTTAATCAATCATGTGGCTGGTTACCATTTTGCTGGATTTTAAAGAAGACGGATATCACAGGATTTCACCTCAATCTTGATTAGAGAAGGCCAGGTAAAATGGGCCTAACAAGGGGACAACAGTAAATTTCCAAAATAATTTTGATTGGCATAGATTTGTATATGATAATTCATGTCCTTTCAAAATGAGGTTTATAAAAATAGTATTTAAATTATTAAAGCTGACCCTCAATACTTTTATACTAAAAAATGTACTTTGTTCTGCCAGCTAAACTATGTAAATTAAAAGTCACCCTGGGGATAATGATTTTAGGGACAGGAATGGATCATAAGAGACAGCTGAGGTTTGCAAATGTATGGCAGAAGAGTTGTATCTATTTGAGTTGTTGACTAAAGGGGCCTGTAGGAAGCTCCAATCAACCCAGGCTGTTCTCCAAAGAGGAGGCTGTTCTCCATGACAGCAAGGTTCTCCATGACAGCAAAGTCCCATTGCTGATGACAACACCTATACAACTAGTTGAACATAGAGTTGTTGAATTGGTGCCTAAACAGAGCTTTCACTCCTTTATTCTAAAGTCTTTGGTATGGGGGGTAATCTGCACCCTTTCAAAAGATAAATACAAACACCAAGCCAGCCACAAACCTTTTATCTACAGCGGTGTACTACCTCCAAGATATCCTAGGGCAATCATGGCACAAAACTTATGGGAGTAACCAACCAATAATTTATTTGACTCAAGGCCCATTCCATGAGATGGAACCTGTACCCAACACTGAGCAAGAACCAGAGACTACCCCAGGAACCTAGGATAAAAGCAAATGCTACTTGTATTTTTTTAAGAAAGTGGTGACAAAATGACTCTTAACAATATTCATTACTCCTATGCTTATAGACTAGTGCCTTGCTCAGCCATCATCACAGAAGCTTCCTCCTGCAGCAGGTGGAAACAAATACAGAGACTCTCAGCAACACATTATGCAGAATGAGACCTTGAAACACACAGCTCTAAATGTGATATCTCCATCAAATTCTTCTCATCAGAGGTCAGGTAACTCATGGAAGAAGAGGCAGAAAGAGTTTAAGAGCCAGACAGAATGGAGGACACCAATAAAACAAGGCCCCCTAAATCTATGTGAGCAAGGTCATGTGAAATCACAGGGCCTGGAGCAGCATGGAGAGGACTGCATGAGTCTCTACCAGGTCCTATGCACTTACCTTATGGCTTCAAGTTTGCTATGTTTATGGTTTCCTGGGTGGGTCTCTGACTCTTATGCCTTCTCTTGGGTTCCTTTCCTTAGTTGGTTTGTCTGTGCAACCTTGATGAGCTTTTGTCTCATTTTATTTTATTTTGCTAGACTGTTTTAATAAAATAAATGAATGAATGAATGAAAGAACAAAATTTAGCCACTAGGATAAAGACTGGCAACTGAACTGTCATTTATACCTGCTGCTGGGAGAGGGAAAGTCAGTTTTCACCAATGGATTGACACTGAATAGATCAACTATGTACAGAGTAACTTACCAACATATCACGAACTCCAGTTTTTCTGTATACATTTATTTGTTCACACTTTGGTGTGTTTTGGGGGGGATGTTTTATTTTGTTATCTTGGTTTTGGGGAGGTTGTTTTATTGGGATTTTGTTTTTTGAGAAGAACAAAGTTAGGTGGGTCAAGAGAGGTAGAAAAGAACTTGGGAGAGGGGAAGACTATGACCAAAATATATTTAAATTTAAAAAAATATTTTAAATTTCAAGTTTCCTAATATAAAATTTATATCTGGAACTTATAATAATTTTATTTGCAGGCCATATTACACAGTAAATATAAAAATCATCATTAAAATATTTGAATTTCACTAATGAAGAAATACAGTGAATAAGAAATGTATCTTGAAATATATGTTTTTGAGAAAGTGTGTGGTTAGAAACTATCAGAAATAAGCTCATTGTGGGTGGAGTTAAAAAGGATTTGCAATTATAGGGATCTGAAAAACTAAGTAGAAATTAAAACACGGATAATCCCAAGCATCATAGTGGCTCATTAAGTGGCAGCCATAATGACTTTAGACAGTTATCTTGAAGCTGCAGAAGACTTAAAATGCAGGCACTTAAGAGTGAGGCTTTCATCAAACTCATTATTTATGAGATTTACAAGACATAATATGCACAAGTCTGCACTGAGTCTCAAGGGTGTAATATGAAGGGGCCTGCTTGTTTGGGGTTTTCTGTCCCATCCAGTTCCCCACAGCTGGCAAGCCCCAAAGAAAATCACACAGAGGTCTCAATAAGTTATAAGGCTGATTGGCCCATTAGGTCAGGCTACTTATTAGCTCTTGTAGCTTATATTAACAGATTATTCTGATCTATTTTTGCCATATGGCTTGGTACCTTTTTCAGCTGGCAGGTCACATCCTGCTGCTTTGGTGATCTGCGCAGGACTGGGAGGAATCAACTTCCTCCTTCCCAGAATTCTCNCCTATACTTCCTGCCTGGTCAATCAGCGTTTATTTAAAATATGATTGACAGAATACTGACAATTCTCCTGCACCACAAGTGTTCAAAGGAGTTTAAAGGAAAGTAGCCAGATGATGACAGAGTTTGGGGCAAAGGAACTCAAATAGAGAGCAGAAGAACCTGCAGTTCTTCCAGAAGAGAGTGATCATATGTTTTTCTAATAATCAAAGCAAATGAAGTATTCTTTTACACATTTTGAATGCTGTTTTCTTTCCTTGAGAAAATTTAACTGGGTAATTGATAAATCAAAGTACTTGTTTAATGTTAATTGTGTTCTTTTATACATAACTCATGCATGGAAAAGTCTTCTTTAGCTTCGATATAAGTCAGTTCTCTGGAAGGTAGAAATGGTGTAGAAGTCTGTCCTAGTTTCCTACTTTCAGGGACATTAAGGAGGCAGGAACTCTAGTGGTTATGTCCATCACACCCACATCAAGAACATCTGTTCTTACTTGGTAGCTCATGCTCAGGTAACTTTCTTCACTGTTATATAGCCCAGAGCACAGCCTAAGGAATGGTGGCACTTAAAGGGACAGGGACAACTAACAAACAAGACAATCTCCCACAAAGGCTTCCATCGGCCAACCTGACGAAGGTAATTTGTCAGTAGAGATTTTCTTCCAGGGTGATCACATGTTGTTCAAATTAACAGTTAAAACTAATCAGTACAAATTTCCTTAAAACTATACACAGAAAAAAATAAAAAAAAAAAGAAATGGAACTGTGAGATTGTAGCACTCTAAGAGAAGGGTACATCTAATCTTCTTCCCTGGCTTCTGCACAGGACTCCTAAAGCTTTCAGAATTTGCTCAAGCAATGAGGAAAGAGGAGCCTATTTTATTGTTTATATTAAATCTCACTCTGGCTAGCAGAATTTACAGGAATGAAGTTACTCTGGGAAGGTGGAAGGTCATTGGAAGAGGAACTGATCGTAGGATTAGAGAATTTAAGTTTTCCATCATCCTCTTCCTGTGGAGATAGGTTAGAGACTGAGGCAATCCTAATGGTCAATGGTTTAATCAATCATGACTAGATAAAATGGTCTCTATTAAAAACACGAAGTACAGATCTTAGAGAACTTTGGCAGAGGACATTCATTTACAGGGTGAGGGGTACACCTAAATTAATTGCAACAGAAAGTTCTGTTCTCAGGATACCTTCATCATTAGTTGCAATTTTTATTATAACATAGTACTATGTATATATTTATTATATTGTTAGTAAAGTTTTGTATCTCACAACATTCATGAGGTGTGGACTCTGAAGATGAATTTATCATAGGCTCAAATCCCAGCCTTTCTATATTCTAACTATATGACTTTAGGTAATATAATTTTTGAAGCACTTGAGATTGAATTCTGCTAAGCAAATACTCTAAAATAGAGCTATCAACACACCCCATTTAACTTTTCAAATATTGACAATAACTAAGCATATTGGCACATACATGCAGTCGCATCACTGTGTGGACTGAGGCACAAAGAATCTGTCTCAAAACATGCCATTAGTTTTACTTGTATGACAGGGTTTGTATGAAGATTAAATTGATAAATATTTTGAAATACTTTACAGTTGTAACTGAAGTAAATACTCACTAAATGTTCCACATGACTTTTATACCCAAACACATTTCAGGTGGGGTACACAAAGTACATTAGAAAGTTTGAGAAAGCAGAAGAGTTGAAAGTTTTAAAACAATGATAAGAGTTGAAAAGATAATATTAGTTTCTGAAATAACTCAGCAACGTGCATTTGTAGCTCTGAGACAAAACACATAGGAAAATGAGGGTTGTGATGGTCATAGAGCCTACAGAATCTATGATTCTGCAAACTTTGAAACATCAATCAAAAACTGTCTTCTCATCGAAAAGAAATCTTTCACCCAAATATTAAAATGTTACACAATCTACACCATAATGTATTAAAAATTAAACTTCTAAATGGCAGCACTTCCTCAAGAGTCATATTTCCTTGTGATAATGATTTCCTCCTCTCAAAATTACAGAAATACAGCACAGTTTTATGACTGAACACAGGAATATCTCCCTCTGAGTGATAGTCAAACAGATTAACTGCTGAAGAAACCTGCAAAACATTAGGACTATGTTTTCTGCCCACCTCATGGTGAGTTTTACTAAAATCAAATTCTTATTTTCAGGAAACTCATTTAAATATGAGTTTATTTTGACACATGTGTATGACACAGCTTATTTTAAGTTCACTACTAAACAGCTGATTTCTTTTAACTGTCATTATCTTAGTAATACTTACATAGTGATAATTTCTAGCGTGTGTTAAAATTGCATTCTCATTTTCTGTACCTCACTCCTTTTCTCCCTCTATTTTGCTTTTTTGGAGAGAGGGTTTCTCTGTGTAGCCCTGGATATTCTAGAACTCACTATGTCAACCATGCAGGCCTTGCGTTTGCAGAGATCTGCCTGCCTCTGCCTCCCAAGGGACTAAGATTGTGTATTCCATATCAGAACCATCATCCACCATGATCAAGTAGGCTTCATCTCAGAGATGCAGGGATAGTTCAACATATGAAAATACGCCAGTGTAATCCACCATATAAAGAAACTGAAAAATAAAACCACATGATCATCTCATTAGACGCTGAAAAGTCCTTCTATAAAATACAACATCCCTTCATGATAAAGATCTTGGAGAGAGCAGGGATACAAGGAATATACTTAAACATAATAAAGACAATATACAGCAAGCCAACAGCCAGCATCAAACTAAATGNTCAGAACCATCATCCACCATGATCAAGTAGGCTTCATCTCAGAGATGCAGGGATAGTTCAACATATGAAAATACGCCAGTGTAATCCACCATATAAAGAAACTGAAAAATAAAACCACATGATCATCTCATTAGACGCTGAAAAGTCCTTCTATAAAATACAACATCCCTTCATGATAAAGATCTTGGAGAGAGCAGGGATACAAGGAATATACTTAAACATAATAAAGACAATATACAGCAAGCCAACAGCCAGCATCAAACTAAATGGAGAGAAACTCACAGCTACCCCACTGAAATCAGGAACAAGACAAGGTTGTCCACTCTCTCCATATCTCTTCAATACAGCTCTTGAGGTCCTAGCTAGAGCAATAAGACACCAAAAGGATATCAAGGGGATAAAAATCAGGAAAGAACTCAAACTCTCTGTTTGCTGATGATATGAATGTAGCAGGACACAAGATTAGCTCAAAAAAACAAGTAGCCCTCCTGTACATAGATGATAAAAGGGCTGGGGAATAAATCAGAGAATCAACATCCTTCGCAATAACCACAAATAGCATAAAATATCTCGGAGAAACACGCAAGGAAAAAAAACCAAACAAATGGAAGACTTAAAATCAGAGTTTCTTCTATTCTGTTGGCCTAATTGTCTTGTTCTGTGTGAGTATCAGGTAGAACAAAACGTCACATTTGTATATATTTAAAGTCAAAGAATGTAATTCCTCCTGCTTTGTTCTTCATGCTCAATATCTTTGGCCATTTTCATTTGTGTGTGTATATGTATATATATATCTATGATACCATATGCAGTTTAGAATTGCTTTACATAGTTCCTTGAAGAATAGAATTGTTATTTTTATGGGGATTGTACTAGATTTATGACTCTCTTTGAGTAGGATGGACATTCCAATCCATGCATGTAGGATGTAGGTTCTCATTTCATGCCCTTTGTAGAATATTTGTTCATCAGTGTTCCATTGCCATGAAGAGTCACAATAACCATGGCAACTCCTATAAAAGAAAATATTTAAGTAAGGCTGGCTTACAGTTCAGAAGTTTAGTTCAATTACATCAATGGTGGGGATCTTGGCAGTACCCATGCAGATGCTGGAGAAGTAGCTGAGAGCTGCATCCTGATCCAAAGTAAGAGAGAGAAAGTCATTGAGCCACCTCATTTTCATCATTGCATTATCTTGAATGCCAAAATTCAAAGTATAGGATTTTTTAAAAAAGTGTGTACTTTAATAAAAACAATAAATTTGAAACCTTTAGGTATCAATAGAGTTGCTCCAATTTCAGCATGTATTGGATAAAAACTCAATACAGATTTCTTGGAAGAGAACTCTGTCTCTTGTGATAAAATGTTCATTCTTTTAATATGACTCTTTAATCCAGTCATAGGTTTTTGCAAATATTTTCTTCCATTGTGTCAAAAATGACAGCAACAACAAAACAACACTCTTCAACAAGAGAAAAGGGCATCATGATGGCCAAATGGAATTAGAATATTCAAAGTACATAAAATCATCTTAGATTTAATTAATAGCTGATCAGTGGCTTAATTCTTGTCCTAGATGTTATTTCTAAAATCTTTTTTTTAAAAAAATGGTTTTAACTGTCTTTCAAAATATGGCTAAATTGATATTCTTAGAAAATGAGTGATAAGTAGAAAACTCAGTAAGAGTCAAAGATCTTAATTTGATATGAGCTGTTGGAACATATTTTGAGAGAAAGCAGGCTTGGTTAACTATGGTTCAAATCAAGTTGAACATAGCATGTAGTTATTAGCTTGAACGTCTGAGCCATATGTCTTTCAAAATTAGGATCCAAGCATTCAAAATCAACAAGAACGTTATACTGCCATATACCACTGAGGATCAAAATTTCCCAAATCAGACTTTGCTTACGCACTTATAAATTATCATTCAGTCATCTATCAAACTTCTATTGAGCACATACTACATGCCAGACCATCACTCTCTAAGCATGGAGATAGAATTCTGATGAACTTAAGTTTTGATAGAGGAAGCAATTAACAATGCAAAGTAACTTTTGAAAGTTGTTTCAGATAGGCATAAAGGCTGGCAGAGCAAAGAATGGGGTGTTATAATGGAGTGGGCAGGACCGAGGTACTTGTATCTGGATAGTCAGATGTCTCTGCTGGGTGTATGTAGAGGGCAAGCCTTTGCAGTCTTGGTGTGGATCTGATTCCCTAGGATCTTCTTGAAATGCAAATTCTTATATGGGGCATGAATGTCTACATTTCTAACCAACACCCAGAAAAGCAAATATGTCAGTCAGTTCTCCAACAAGTACTTAAATAGAAAGAACTTTAAATAAAAACTGGGAATTAAAATAACAACAACAACGAAAGCAATGATGCCCATAAATATCCATTGTGGCAGAAAGATTTGGAAAAGAAACTCAGGAGACCAGCCTCTAGCTTAACTCACTTCAGTTTTCTCTCCTTGGCTTCATAAGAAGCCCTAGGACCTGGTAGGAAGTTACAAAATAGATCAGAGGGCCATGGGTATAGATGCTTCTGCCTTTCACACACTGGGGCCAGGGCCAGTTCATATGCTCTCTCTGAAACTTGCCTGTCTGTACCATAGGATGTTATCTCACACTGGTAGACATAAAATCATAAACATAGAATAATTTCAAAGATTCTTTGATTGGTTGACTCAAGCTCATTTCTAGATTTTTTTCTTATACTTATTTATTATTTATTAAAGATTAGACCAATCCAAAAAAGTTCAATTTCCTAGCATCTCTCCCAGCTAAATAATGACCATGACCATGTGACAGAGTATGGCCGATGATATGGTGATAAAACGTCTGGAGGAGAAGGTGACACAAGAACATTATTTCCCACCAGGAAAGGCAAAGCCTAAGGGTAGGAATGCCTTGTCTCTCTTTGTGCTTTTCGCAGGTGCAGGAGACATCTTCAAAGAACGGCCTCACAAGTAGAAGAAGGGAATCAGCATGCAGAACACAGCATAAGACAACGCTACAAGGGCTCCAGAACTGCTCTCCCAGGATGCTCAGCACTAGCATTCGAAAGCATGAGAAGAGTAAGCCCTTACTGCTTGACCTTGTGGTCATGGGATTTTCAGGACCTCATGCCTGCATGCAGTGCACAGCTAACATTCAGCAAGATGAGCATCGTTATATCTTCCTTCCAAAGCCACTTAGTGATTGGTTCAGGTATAGTTGCAAATATCAAAGTTTAGTCACTGTGCTTGACCATGGCAACTCATTACAAGGGAATGGCAAATTCAGAATAGGAATGAAATCGCATGTAAATCCCAATTAGTAACACTGCTGGAAAAACATTAAAAAGCTTCATTCACCTCCCCTTGAGATTCTGAAAATAAATTTGAAGCCCTTTCAACCCCCATTTTAGAAACTGTAGTTTGGTTTCCCTGATTTTGTGATAACTGATGATGCTGTGGCCACATAGCACATCAAATCTGGGACACTCCATAAGAAATAAGTAAAAAAAAAACACTGTGTCTTGTTCCTTAAAAAAACACACACCATATATTATTAAGTTCAACTGGTTTGAATAAAATCACAAATTGGTATCAAGAGTAAACTTCTGTGAAAAAAATTTTATAAAGTTCAAACACATAAATGAGTTGAGAGGAAAAGAATTTTAATTGATATATAAATAAACACGCTCTAGTAAAATCAGCCAATCAGAAATTGACTCTGTGTCTGTAATGTTCTGGAATCCATGGGACATGCAGAAACATAGAAAGCAGTGCCAGACTACAGTGACTTGGCAAAGATGAGATTGTCAGGAACAAGCATGGAGTCATATGAGGAGATTTCTGCTTGCCTGTGAGAAAACTCTAAGACACCAAGACAAGAATCTTATGACCTCAGTTTCTAAAGAAACACAGAATTGTTCATGCCTCCTCTGGGTGTAGTGAATAAGAGTGAGTTTACCTCAGATTATTCATTATAACTGGCTATTGTTATATGTTTATATGCCTTTATGGAAAACATGTTTTTGCCACACGCAGAGTGTACAATATATGCAGCTTGCCCTTGTGATTGGACACTTTATTCATGTGTCTCCTCTTAACCTTCAGAGTATAAATTGTCTGATGCTTTGAATAAAGTTGTCTATTGCATAAAACATTAGTTCCCCTCATCTATGGGCTCCGTTCTCCCAGGTTCCAACTCCCTTAGAGAGGTAAACAGATAACTAGGCTGTGTATATCAGTACTAAAAGGGAGAAGAGAGAAGTGCACTACAGGCAGTCCATGGAAATTTGCTCACTGTGTGTTAGGTGGTTTGCTAAACCAACCTAAAGAAAAGAGAGAGGGTTTCTATGGGGAATAGTGGTGACAGAGATACCACAAGTGGGAAAACTTGAGGGCCAAAAAAGCAGACAGAAAGGAGTACACTTTTCCTGAGAGTAATTAGGCAAGCACAGCTTATCCAGAAGCCTCAAGGCTGTTAAATGGACATGGTACTAAGTAAGTGGTTTGACTACTTAGGAGAGAGAGCAGGCTTTATTAGCTGATGCTTAAATACTTGAACTTAAAACCTGCCCCACATGAGCTAACAGCATGTGATGAAGCGCTATGGCTATTTCCTTGGTTTAATTCACTGGCCTCAACTATTTGGAGTCAGTAAAAACAAAGGTAAGAAGGGTCGAGTGTTCCTGGCACCACTCTCTGGAGGCTGCCTTACAGAAGTGGGACAGCAATGACTTCTTGACACACACGAATGAGCATATCCGTCTTCATCTTTCCTAGCTTCCCTACAATATCTCTTCTGTGCATGGTCTCTGCCCCCTTCACAGCTCCCTCCTCCTGGATACACATAAATCTGAAGGCTTTCTTCTCTCCTCACTCTCCTTGTCATTAGCTGGAAGGTGCAGGATTTGAGCTGAGAGGTGAACGGTGGCATCCCAGATGCTAGCTTTGCTGATGATACATGCTGCTTAGGCAACATTTGTTACATTTTTCAATTCATTATTAATTTTTCACAATTACATTAAATGTTAAATATGATTTTAAAAATTAAGTATATTTTATTACATGTCTTTAATTATATACAAATTTCATGTATTTAATTATATCCAAATACATTTTAAAAACTAAAGTTTCAGCAGTTGCTATATTCAGAAGTGCTTATTTTTCAGCTCTAAGAAGATTTTGTTAATCCTTTTAGCAAAAGCCTTTGTCAAATTTACTAACATAAAATACTTACTTACAGAATGATGTTTTTCTTTTCTTTTCAGGACATTGGACTGGGAGGAAAGACTTCGGATTGTCAATAATCTAGGTTGTCAAGTTCATTAATATATATACTCAAATTTTATATAAAGTATATTTTACGGATAGGGAAAGGAGTAACAGCATTTCCTGTTAAATTCTCTTGATATGGACAAGGGCAGGAGAGTTTCCACTTTGTCTTGTGAGAGAAAACTTTCTGCTGAGCCCCCTTCCACACACATGCACACCATGAGATGTAAACTCATTCTTACAGGTACAAAGAGCTCACAGTGCTGTAACTGACAGCAAGACTCATTGCACTCCATCAGTAGCCCTTTCTAGAAAGTATGATTTCCTTCATTCCAAATAAAGCACCAGCGATGTAGCAGTTAATGATTCAAATGCTTGTTTAAATAGAACTCATACACTTTGTGGTATTAAAATGAAGTCCATCAAATGAATTTCTGTAGAGAATTAATTAATCCATACTTAACTTATATCTTTGGACAGCAGTGTTTCAGATGAGCCTGAGTGGGGTCACACCTCATTTGAGAATTTTTTAAGCACTATCTGTATCTTTTAATATACAGGAGAGCTGTCATTTGCAAAGATTCAAAATGCAGAAGTCCAAAATCAAACTCACTATCTCTTCCCTTGCATTTCATTCCATGAGACATTATATATTAAACACTTATACATTTTTAAAAGTGGAGTCCACACCTAAAAGTTAGGGTTGAAATACCTAGTTGGTGATGCTGATAAACAACCTACTATACAGAAGCCCGCACCAAACAGTTTCTTTTTTCTGGGTATCAGATCCCATTTCTGTTCATAACACTATTATTAGCATTTTTCCCCATTGTTGACTTTTGTTAGACAACTTCAAATACAAGCAATTTCTTAATAGGCAGCTAAATGATAGAAGGTTAAACAAATGCATGCTCTTAGAGGCTTTTAAAGAATTTTTATAGATGATTTTTTAATATTTATTTATTATGTATACAATATTCTGTTTGCATGTATGCCTGAAGGCCAAAAGAGGGCACCAGACCTTATTACAGATGGTTGTGAGCCACCATGTGGTTGCTGGNGACCTTTGGAAGAGCAGGCAACACTCTTAACCACTGAGCCATCTCTCCAGCCCCTTAAAGATGTTTTCAAAGCTTGTTTGTGGCTTTGAATGAACTTAGCATGGGACATGGTGGTACATGGCTGTCAGTAACATCCCATCTAGCAACCAGCATACTGCATTTCTACCTACCACACATCAAATAACACCATGACACATCAAATAACACCAGTGTTAACACATCTGTATTTCTTGATGAAATGAAGAGGTGGGAAACAATGTGATACTATTTTCTGGTCCTCATGTAAGTGACTGAGGTATGTGAACATCTCATTTTTGTCAAGTGAGTGGTCATTACAAAGATGAAAATGTAAATGCACATCACCATGAATTTGGTTATACATGAAATATTGACTAAGCACTATCAATTGCTGAGAGTTACTGGTTGCAAGGGGCCATGGGAATGTACAGCACTGACAACTAGTATTTAACAAGTCAACCCACCAGATGTATAAGTCCTGTTGTGGAACCCCACCTTGCAATGCTGTGGGATCACTGGTTCTGGAAAGTAGTTGCTCCTGTCTATAATTTCTCTCATGAGCTACCTCATTTCTTCCCTACATACAGCTTTAGGTGTGTTCCCACTGCTTGTGTTTTTGTCTTGTGAAAATATTCCATCTACTGGACACACATACAGCTGTGGATAGTGAGGAAGATGGTTTCTGCTTAACTGCATAATTTTGATGAATAGAAATAATACTAGAATATTTTACATTACTCAACAGACATAGGATTACCAGTCAGAAAGAGAGTCTTTTACACAGACAAGTAATTTTAGACTCCAGAACAAATTCAAACAGGCTAGTTGCCCCCTGGAGACAAATATCTGGTTGCCTCTAGATTCAAATACACGAGATCATTTTCCAAGGTATTGTTTGTTGCTGATTCAAGGTCAGAGCTTGAAGCAACTTCAGTCTGCACATACTTCCTACCACTTGAGGTCCAGATAATTAATTGTTATTGTTAAGTCTTTAATTCCAATATCATTTTCTGTCTGGGAACCCTAACCATTTGAGCTACATGCATGGCTAAGTGTTACTCACTGTATAGTCAATGTGACCTCCCTTGCCTAAGAAAAACTACATAGTCATGTGTTATAAGAAGAGAACCCTAAGAAAGAGATATATGGATCTACATAGAAAGGAGAAAAAGACAAGATCTCCTGAGTAAATTGGGAGTGGGGGAGAAGAGAGGGTAGAAGGGGAGGGGGAGGAAGGGAGGGAAGTAGAGATATATGTATAGCTCAATAAAAAAAAGAATGGACCAGGCCCTGAAAACGTAACTTATAGTTGTCTGTTTTTTGCTGGAAAGGAACGTGGTGAAAGAGGAGAGAAAGAGAGGGAAGGAGTGGTGCATAGGGCTATGAGGAAGGCAGCAGTGGAGAGAAAGCCAAGTGTGAGAGAAGAACAAGAATTGTATGAGAAGGTGAGTGAGTGAACAAGTGTGAGAGTGAGTATGTTTGAGAGTAGATGTGTATGTAAAGAGAGATATGCAGTTGTATGTAAAAGGATGTTGCAACCAAATATAGAAATATGTAACTGTGTAGGAAAGAGGTGCATGTATATAAAGAGAGATCTATTTGTATGTAAAGAGATGCAACAGCAGAGAGAGAGATTGTTGTATGAGGCCAATAGAGATCATCAAGAAAGAGAAATTATTTCAGTTGAAGTGAAAGAAGGTTGCCATCAGGAAAACGTGTGCTTGTTCCTTTTTTTTTTCTTTAGGTTACCAGCAGAAAGTGTAAGATTTCTCATTTTTCCCCTCAGACAGAATTGTCTAGCAACTCTCACATAAGAATTTTTGTAAGCCTTCACTACTCTGAGGTTGTCTTATTACTACCCTGGAGCAGATCTGGGAGCTGGCCTCTCCATATGCATTACACAACAGTTATCAATTGCTATTATCACAAGGGCATTTTTTTCATTTCCATATATTTGAGTGAATAATTTCAAACTGTTTTGCTAGGTATTTATGTTTTAAGAAAACCAAATGTACCTTCTTTTTTATCTTCTGAAGTAATCTTCACTTTAGTATCTGTTATATCTTTGAAAGAAGCCAGAAAAAGGACCACATCTCCTTTCTCATTCTTTATAGGAACAATATCCAATAAACACCAAAACGGAGACCCTGCAAAGGTAAAAGAAGTGTGAGTCAGCCTCCTGGTTCAGCTATGAAAGTCCATTTGGTAACCACAATAGCCCTTGCTGTTCTCATCTACCCCCACCATCTCATGTGGTCTTGAATAAAGACTTTTGCTTGGTGGAAGTTTATCAGAGGCATGGGCAATTTCTAACCAATGATGATTTACTAGGATAAATAACATTTAAATAAAAAGGAATGGAAAACACCAACTTTGAGAGATGGCATCATGCCACTTACACCCTCACCCACACCTGGGGGTGGTTTTATGTTAATGACACCAAAACTGCCACCTTAATAACTCTCAATATTAGGAAGATTCATATTACACATAATACAACATTATACATCTCCATGAGTGGTTTATTTATAATATGTGAATTTTTCTGAAATTATGCTGGGTCAAAGGAGTAAGAAAGACCCAAGGTGAATCTTCAAGTTTTGACTCCATTAGAGGTTTCCTTCCTTTGCTTCTCCCTTCCCTTTTCCCCTCTCCCTTCTCTCTGTCCTACCAGTGTGCAGAATAGATGTAGTCTCTTTATCCACTACTGCTATGCCAGTCCCATGCCCCTGTAGGCCAAAATTACTCCCCAAAGTTGCATTCTCCAGACTATTCTACCACAGTAACAGAAAAGTGAGTAATACAGACAATAATAGAATTCAATTCCACTTTGGGAGTAGAAGAACCCTAGCATAAAGATTCACATTCAAGGCCATTGCACTCAATGGACTCTGCATAATGTGAATATTCTTAAATATTTTTATTTATTTTTTTCACATAGGTATTTAATTTTTCCTTATACTTCATTTTCTGCTAAGTAAACTAGAATACCACTGTTTAAAATTGGGAGTCTTTCCCATCAATGCTCTAGCTTCAGTAGGAACAAAAAGTTATCAGGTCATAGCATCAGATCCTAGAGAAAGTAATATTTTATTGGGCTGGGTAGTTAAGATGGTTCTGCACACTCTCTGCAATAACTCTATCACAGTGTATTCAACCTCCTGTAGCTATATTAACTAATGGCTATTCCACAGTGTAGACCTCTCTCCTTGACTCAAAGACAAAATGGACAATGCGCAACTTCTTTCCACCAAGCGTGATCCAGGCCCAGGCATATTAATCTCTGATAGGCCAATGCTAAGCATTACTAAGTCACTCAGCCTTGAATTCAGAGATGCAAGTGATTCTTAAGAGGAGGGTTAGAGTGTCAGTTTTAACTCTGGCTGGATATAGCAACAGTAATTACCATGTAGGTCAGAAATGCCAAAATAAAAAAGGCTCTGCCAGGATTTCAGTTAATAATATCTTTAATTTCCAAGGATAAATACAACTGATGGAGATAATATAGTTTATACTTTCTATGGCAAAATATACTTTCGAACTGAATAAATAGTTACCTTGGGAAACAACGGTGTAAGGGAATTTGACTTGTTAGAAGACAACTCATTGTGTGCTTTCTGTACACACCGTCATGGTTTGAATATGTAATGTACATCAGAAGCTCTTGTGTTTAATATTTGATCCTTTGATGGTGGTGTTATTTTGTGACATTTTGGAAATCATAGGAGGTGGATATTGTTAGAGAAAGTGGGTCACTGGGGTGGTCCTTGAAGGTTGTGCATATTCTTTTTGCTCCTGTTCCAGATGGCACGACTAGTATGTCTCACATACCCTACCCATCATGATGTTTTACACTTCAACAAGCCCAGAAGCTACAGAATCAGCCATTTTTAAACTATTAACCAAAATATTTTTTTTCGTTCTTGAAGTTTAATAGGTAAAATATTCTGTCCCATTCAGGTGAATATGTAATATTTGGCAAAAGCAAAAACTAAGGATTAAGTACTAAAAATATAGCTATGATTTAGTCATTTAATCCACACAGGTAGAAAATGAGGTCTATTGAGTCATGAGTGTCTTGTTCACTTTGATCTATACTGTCATGATGGAGAATATTTTAGTCATTCAATATATCACAGCTTCTTAGAGTAGAATATGAACAATACTTAATTATCTATTTCTATTTTAAATATGAACTTGAGTAGAATTTAATAATGGCTATGTTTTTTAACTGTAACTATACATATAATACCCTGTGTACTAACAGTATCAGTGTCAAATGACCTGAGTAACATAGTCTCCATCAAGAGTAGCATTTTCTGTTCTCTGAAAACATTTCATATTGACTGAATGCTAGAGTGAGATATTGGCAAGACTTAGAAGTTATTCCCAGTGTGAAAGAAGGCCAGAGAGACTCCTGATGGCAGCCAGGGGGTTGGGAGAGGGTGAGAGCTTCATGTCTTTCTCAGAAAGCAAAAGGTAGTGATGGGAGTCTTTTAGGTTTTGCAAGAAATCTGGTGCTGCTATTTCCTTGTTCTATCTTTACCAGTTCTCACTTCTTCCTTTGGAGCATTCTCCCTAACTCTAGTTTTCCCTCATGCTTCAACAGTAAGCTCTAAGAACACCAGGCCTCCCTCAAACCCACAAGGATTCCTGCTTTCCTGCAGCACCAGTGTAGCTTTTTATACTTCTCAAAATGTAAGGTCTGTTTTCCATTGACTGCAAGGAGGAGCAAGAGTGACTTGGATAAGGATGATGAGCAGAACTAATAAAAGGACGGCCTTGAAAAGGAGGATAGCCAATAGCCACTAAGATACCAGCCCATGCTCTCTCTCTCTCTTTAAAAAAGCAGCAACTGCCCTCTGCTCTCTCTGGCTTCCG
>LOJH01059716.1:0-11226 GCA_001685095.1 Ellobius talpinus
TACATGCAGTAGAATCAAAACCCAGTGCCATTGTCCTTGGTTTCTCAATCAGCCGTCATTTACAGCCACATTCAGAGAGTCTGGTTTGATCACATGCTCCATCCCCACTTCTGCCGAGACCACCAAAGAAGAAGGATGTGACCTGCCTCACTGAAAAAGGTACTGAGCCATGTGGCTAACATAGATAATAATAATGGGTTAATATACATTATAAGAGCTAATAAGAAACCTGAGCTAATGGGCCAAACTGCTTATACCTTATGGAGTCCTCTGTGTGATTTTCTTTCTGGCTTGCTGGCTATGGGGTACCTAGCAGGACAGAAACCCCAACTAGCCAGCCCTTATGTTACACAACATCTTTCAGAAATTATCATACATTAATGTTTTAATAGCAACACCTGAATTCTATCATTTTTTTCATTTAATCCTTTTCACACACTGAAAGTTTATCAGAGACTTACAGTCATGAGTTATGTCTCAATCTTGTGATTCCTAACTCTCTAAAGATAGAGTGGGGGGAATCATGTGAAAAGAAACCAGGGAAAAAGTCAATATGAAGCACTATGCAGAGTAAATACATTTTTAAAAAAATCAGTTTTTGGAAAAAGAATCTTCCAAGCCCTTTTCTGCTCTCTTCTCTTTGTTTATCTGTTTCATAACAATAACTGTGATTTTACTGAGAGTATACTAGCCTCTGAAGATTTAGGTAAAGTCCTTTGCAATAGATATCAACTTAGGAATGCTAATTATTTCAAACCAAAACTTAAAACAAATGTCTTTAATTTATATCTCAAAATTCTGTCAAAAATTGGAGAAAAATACAACAAAAATAGGTATTTTACTCCTGCGAACACAACTGAATTCCTGAAAGACAATCTTCTTAAAATAGCACATAGAGTGTAAAACTCTAAGATAGCTCTAAAGCCATCTCTGACAACCCTTAGGCCATTTCTGAGGTAGTGTCCCCCACCCCCCAGGAACCAAGGACCTAACAACTACACATGCACGTACGAAAATGTTGGGAACTTTCCATCTCCCTGAGTCCTTGTGAGTGTTCTCCTATTAGAGCTCTGTTCCTGAAACTGGGACAAGATAACCCTTAAGTTGTTGACTCAGTTCCTAATGTTTTGACTCAGTCCCTGGGAAAGGGGCAAAGTAACCCTCAAATATTTCTTCTTACCTCATCTGATCTGGCAACCATTCTCCAGCCAATTATTGGTAATAGCCCTTTGAATAAGCCAATCATAATAATTAAAGAACAACCCCCAGACTCCCCCCTTGTTTCTGTGGCTTTTTGCTTTAAAAGTACCATGTGCTAGCTATTTGGGGTCTTTCTGGCTTCTCGAATTCTGAAAGACCCTGTCGCAACAGAATTAATAAAATCCTCATGCTTTTACATCAACTGAGATATGGGAAATGGTCTCTTGGGGCGACTCCTCCTGGTAGTTGGACTTCAGGGTCCAACAGGAGGTTCTCTAATTCACACCCCAGATACAGTGTCTGAAGGCTTGGTTTCAATTAAGCTTTCAAAAGTGTTATGTACAGGGCTACCTCAGCAAAGCATGTGCATTGTGATGGAATTTTAGTAGCCCATCAGGTTGGCTTTTTGCCTCTTGAAGTAATGTACCAAAAAAAGGAGAGACTAATAAAGAACACCTTTTTAAAAATGTTATTTTTTATTTAGGTCTCAGAATTGGTTTTGGGAATTTGTATGTAAACATCAAATTTTAAAGGCAGAGCCTGGAAAGATGGCTTAGAAGTTAGAAATGCTTCTCCCTCTTCCAGAAGATCTGGATTTTGTGCAAAGACCCAACTCTATTTGCCTGTTAGAGAAATGTACTTACATGCCTATACCCACATATACATTTATAAACAAAACAAAACCTTAATATCTTAAAATGGAAGATTCACAATTCTTATGAGGCGTAACAAAAAAAGAGAATGCTCATCCTGATTTTACCAGTAAAAACTGATATGAGGTTGGTAACAGATTTTAAAATCTACATAGACCACTTCTGCACAACATAAACATTTTTATTGTATTTATTCTTTCAGTATTACACAGTTTATAAGACTAAAGCTACAGCCATTGATTAAGCACCTTATCATTGTGCTCTGAGAATATTAGGTCCAACCTACCTCTTGAATTAATGAATGATATGAACATGTTTAACTTGAGTTTGAAAAATTCTTTCTTTTAAACTGCTCTCAGACAATATTTTCTACAATATATTTTATCAATTGAAACACATGAATAAATTTTCTGGCTCATGGTTTTTGTTTTATTTTATTTTGTTTTTAATAGATGTAACTCATTTTCATTAACAGTTTGATAGTTAAACCAGGGTACCCACTCTGAAGTTGCTTTTATTTTAAGATTGAAATTCTTGCTTAGAGCCAGCTAAATTTTGGTGTTTCTTTGACAGAGATGGAATGAATGTATGGTAGGATATGTAAAATAAAAATAGAAAACAAAGCATAAAACTGGCACTGCATGATTGCTTGTACTCTGGGGCACATACAAGCAATGACAAATTCATACCATTAATTAGGTATAAATGTATATCTTGTGGTTAGATCTCCATTTTTATGTGACTGAAGCTTCGTTATGCAAATATTTCAAGTTAAAATTCTTTCATTGGTAACATAAAAATGGAGTTGGAATATGCATTAGAGTTCTTCACATGATAAGCCCTGTTGTGCTTCTTTTTCTTAGCTTGTCTAAAGAAGATGTGCAGCTGAATTTTATAAATGATCATTGTCATTAGCGGTACCATAAAAAGTTATGGATTTTGCGGCTTAAAGGTTACTATGATCTAATAATGCAGAGAATAAAATTAAGCCCTGTCTAAAAGCAATTAGGTATGCAAATTTTAGGTACTGTCACAAGCTTGAGCAGATGTATGAAAACTAGCTGGTTGTGTTCATTCATTCAAAATATATTTACATAATGATTTGTATGCTATTTTCTCAAACTTATTTGCATGAAAATGTATGGATGGCCATGATTTTGCCATCTTTAAACATGCAAAACTGCCACTGGCTTCTGGTAAAAATATGTATGTGTCAGTTTTGGTAGTTTCCAACCAAAAGAAGGTCATTCAGTCATTGGAACAAAGGCCTCTGTTGCTATGCCTATGTATTTAGGTAGTAATTCATGTAAAGAACAGCTGGCATGAACACCAAAGTTCTGGAGAGAGAACATATGGAAGAACTTTCTCAGGAATGTAGGTATGAATATATAAACTTGCATTAATATACATGAGATCTTGGATGCTTCCACACATTGCAATATTCACTTGTTTAATGTCTTTTCTAATGCTAAATTTCTATGTTTGTGTCAGATTATATGGGTGGAAGTCAGAGAACAACTTTCAGGAATGCTTCTTTTGTAAAATGTATTAGTCTTTCATTCGTCTTTTAGTTTTGAAATTTTTCCCTATTCCCAAGCTTGAGTTAATTTTCTATTGCTTCTATAAAAAATGCTTAATTTGATTACTTAAAACAACTAAAATTAACAGTACTTATTAAAGACATAGTCCACAAAAGTATTTTCAAGGGCCATAATTAAAACATTTATATAATGATCAATGTGTATATAATTTTAAATATCTTTTTAAAAAATGATTATGTGTATGTGCTTGTGTAGATCAGAAAACAATCTATGAGATCAGCTTCAACAAGGATAACATTTATGAGAGAAGGGTAATGGGGATTAGAAAAATAAGTAAAGTGAATAAATGTGAGTAAAAATAATAAAACAGAAATATAGACTATTAATGGGAGGGAGTCCCAGTGAATACTGAAAATCATCACATTTACTTTCCATTTGATTAAATATCCTGACCCCAAAATGGTAGGTGTAAAATAAAAATTCATTAACATGATAAAAGGAGTGAATAGACAATTTGAAGGATTATATGCTACATTCCTAAACATTCTGTTTCCCAAACAAGACAAGTAATGATCACACTCTAGAGCAAAACATATTGTAGGCAAATCACTTCCTGGATGGAATCCATAGTCATCTCTCTGAGTAGGAGCTTAGTTGGATCTTTAGACCTTTTTTTGACATAGAAGCAGATCAACTTTGTAATACATGAAATGCCAGGGCTGGATATTAGCCACACCTGTTGACAATTACCTTGAGAGAACAGAATTTTCTGTTCTAAATCAGGGTGGAATGTAACCTTGACCTTTTTTTTGAGGTAGGAACAGATCTTCTTAATACTTCAGATACCAGGTCTGTATATTAGAGATACCTGTTATGTGAATTGTTAACAATAACCTTGAAAAAAACAGAAGTAAGTTCCAAGTCACTGACCTTTAGTCAAGGTAGAAGGGACCCATACTTATGAACCCTGTCAAATCTGAGGGGTCAGTTTTTTTTATTCAGTGTGTAGGTATTTGGGATTGAGGTGAGGTGTCAGACATGGAGACAGGGCCTATCCATTAGCTATCTTTATGGGTCTCTGATTCAAAAGTTCTGATACTTTCCTATTATTACATATCACAGACATGCATATACCTTCTTGCATTACAACTGCAATAGCTTAGAAAATTTCACTTGTGTGATATCAATATATTAAGATAGTTATCTCTATTGTATATATAGAGGATTTGTAGAAAATAAAATATGCATTTTTCCCCTGATTTGACAGCTTAAAATCACATTAACAGTATTTTATGGTTCTCAATTAACAATTTGATAATTATGCAATCTGTATCTATTGTTGAATAATAATTTTAAAATATTATTTTCAGAATTTTAATAACTTCTGAAAGATAGTAATTTGAATTAGCTGAAGAATTTCTTAACTACCAAATTATATGTGCCAATTTCTGAATATCTATACAGATCTATCTTTCTGAAAACTTCTATTAATTTTTTTTCTTCATACAAGAATAATTGATTATTCTAATCCAGAATAAGCAGAAGAAACCAATGAAGATGATTGAGACCTTTAAAGTGGAAATGCAAAACTCCTTTAAAGAAATGAGATAAAGGCAAACCAAAATTTAGAAAAAAAATTAGTAAATCTCTTAAGAAAACCTAGAAAAAAACCAAACAGGTGAAGCAAAGTGTTAAAGGCTTGAAGTCTGAAAAAGATGCAATAAAATAAACAAAAACTGAGGAAATTCTGGATATGGAAATTCTGGGTAAACAAATAGCAACTACAGAGACAAGCATAACCAACAGAATACAAGAGATGGAAGAGAGAATCTCAGGTGTTGACGATACTATAGAGTAAATAGAAACATTAAATCAAAGAAAACATTAAATCCAACCACTTAACACAAATCATGCAGGAAATCTGGGACACTATGAAATGCCAAACCTAAGAAAAATAGGTAGAAAGAAGGAGAAAAAATCCAGCTCAATGGCACAGAAAATATATTCAGCAAAATCATGGAAAAAAGCTTCCCAACCTAAAACAAGACATCCTTATGAAGGTACAAGAAACTTACAGAACACCAAATAGACTGGATCAGAAACAATATCCCTTCACTGTATAATAGGAAAAATGCAAAAACATAGAGAATAAAGAAAGAATATTAAGAGCTGCAAAGGAAAAATGTCAAATAACATATAAAGGCAAACCTATCAGAACTACATGTGACTTCTCAATGGAAACTATGAAAGCCAGAATGTCCTGGGCAGATGTGCTGGAGACACGAAGAAACCATGGATGCAAGCCAAGACTACACAGAAAAGCTTTCAATCACCATTGATAGAGAAAACAAGATATTCCATGACAAAACCAGATTTAGAGATTACCTATCCACAAATCCAGCCTTAAAGAAAGTACTAGAAGGAAAACCCCAACCCAAGGAAGCTAACTTTACACACAAATACTCAGGCAAAAGATAACCTCACACCAACAAAATCCAAAGAAAGGAAACATACACACTACCACAGAAAAATAACAGAAATTAAAAATCACTGGTCATTAATATCTCTTAATATTAACATACTCAATTCACCTATAAAAAGACACTGGCTAAGAGAATGAAGATGAAAGCAGGATCCAGACTTCTGTATACAAGAAACACACCCCAACTTCAAAGACAGATATTATTTCAGAGTAAGGGGTTGGGAAAAGATTTTTCTATCAAATGGACCTAACAAACAAGCAGGTGTAGCTATCCTAATAACTATCAAAATAGACATCAAACTAAAAACAATCAAAAGAGATGGAGAAGGATACTTTATACTCATAACAGAAACAATCAATAAAGATGAAGTTGCAATTCCTAACAAATAAGCAGGTGTAGCAATCCTAATAACTAACAAAATAGACATCAAACTAAAAGCAATCAAAATATATGAAGAAGGATACTTTATACTCATAACAGAAACAATCAATAAAGATGAAGTTGCAATTCTCAGCGTCCATGATCCTGATACAAGAAGACCCACATATGTCAAAAAAACATTACTAAAGCTTAAATCACACATCAAACCCCACAAACCAATAGTAGGAGACTTCAGCACCCCACTCTCCACAGTGGACAGAAAAACCAGACAGAAACATATCAGAGAAAAAGAGAACTAACAGACATCATAACTCAAAAGAAATTAACAGATATCTACAGAACCTTCCAACCAAACAAAAAAGAATATGCCCTCTTCTCAGCACCTCACGGAACTTTCTCGAAAAATGACCATATACTTGGTAACAAATTAAACCTCAAAAGATACAAAAAATAAAATTGGAGTAACCCTACATATATTATTGGATCTCCAAGGATTAAAATTAGAATTCAACAACAACACTAATTTGAGAAAGCCCACAAACTCATGCAAATTGAACAGTCCTCTATTGAACCATCACTGGATCAAGGAAAAAAAATGAAGAAAGAAATTAAAGACTTCCTAGAATTCAATGAAAATGAAGGCACAATGTATCCAAACCTATGAAACACTATGAAAGTAATGTTAAGAGGAAAGTTCATAGCACTAAGTGCCTATATAAAGAAAGTGGAGAAACTCACACTAGTAATTAACAGGACACCTGAAAGCTCTAGAACAGAAGAAGCAGATCCACCCAGGAGGAGCAGAAGACAGAAAATAATCAAATTGAAGGCTGAAATCAATAAAATAGAAACAAAGAAAACAATAAAAAACAATTAAGCAAAAGCTGGTTCTTTGAGTGAATCAACAAGATAGACAAAACCTTACCCAATTTAAAGTCAGAGAAAGAACATCCAAATTAGCAAAATCAGAAATAAAAATACAAAGCAACTGAAACTGAAGAAATCCAGAGAATCATTACTACCAAAGTCATACTACAATGACCTGTATTCCATACAATTGGTAAATGTGAAATAAATGGACATTTTTTTCTGGATAGGTATCACATACAAAAATTAAATCAAGAACAGATGGACAATTTAAATAGACCCATACCCTTCAAAGAAATAGAAGCTTGCCATCAAAAGCATCCCAACCAAAAAAAAGCAAAAGCACAGGGCTAGATAGTTTCAGTCAATATTTCTACCAGAACTTCAAGAAGAACTAGTTTGTATACTCCTTACAGTGTTCCATATAATAGAAACAGAAGGAACATTTCCAAACACTTTTTATGACTCTACAGCAATGTTGTATCAAAACCTCATAAAGACTTAACCAGGAAAGAGAACTACAGACAAATCTCACTCATGAACATGGATGCAAAAATAGCCAATAAAGTACTGGCAAAACGAATGCAAGAACACGTCAAAAAATCATCCACCAAAATCAAAATTGCTTCACCCCAGAGATGCAGGGATGGTTCAACATACAAATATCTATCTATGTAATCCAACCTATAAATAAAATGAAAGAAAAACCCATATGATCAACTCACTAGATGCTGAAAAAGCATTCAACAAAATGCAACACCACTTTATGATAGGTCTTGGAGAGCTCAGAGATACAAGGGACATATCCAAATATTATAAAAGCAATACACAGCAAGCCAACAGTCTAACATCAAATTAACTGGAGAAAAACTCAAAGCCATTACACTAAAACCAGGGACAAGACAAGGCTATCTTCTCTCTCCATAGCTATTCAACATAGTGCTTGACATTCTGGCTAGATCAGTGAAACAACAGAAGTAGATCAAGGGAATTCAAACTGGAAAGGACGAAGTCAAACTTTACTTAATTTCAGATGGTTTATTAATACACATAACTGACCCCAAAAAAACTACCAAGGAACTGATAAATGCCTTTAGTAATGTGTCAAGATGCAAGATCAACTCAAAAAAAATCAGTAACACTTGTTTTTTTTTCCAAGAGAGGGTTTCTCTGTAGCTTTGGAACCTGTCCTGGAACTAGTTCTTGTAGACCAGGCTGGCCTCAAACTCACAGCAATCCACCTGTCTCTGCCTCCTAATTACTGGGATTAAAGGCATGCCCCTATCTCTCAGCTAAGTAACCCTTCTATATACAAATGAAAAAAATCACAGAAGCATCACCTTTCAAATAACACAAAAAAATTTGGTCTAACACTAAACAAAGATGTGAAAGAGCTGTTCAACAAGAACTTTAAGTCTTTGAAGAATGAAATTGAAGAAGATGCCAGGAAATGGAAAGATCTCCCATTTTCTTGGATAGGTACAATCAATATAATAAAAATGGCAATCGTACCAAGAGCAATCTTTAGATTCAATGCAATCCACATTAAAATTCCAGCACAATTATTCAAAGACCGTGAAAGAACAATACTCACCTTCATATGGAAAACAAAACAAAACCCAGGAGAGCCAAAACTATCCTGTACAATAAAAGGAATTTTCTGAGGCATCACCATCACTGGCATCTAGCTCCATTATAGAGATACAGTAATGAAAACAGCTTGGTATTCACATTAAAAAGAAAGATTGACAAATGTAATCAAATTGAAGACCCTGATATTAATCCACACACCTATAAACAACTGATTTTTGACAAAGATGCTAAAAATATACAATGGAAGAAAGAAACATCTTCAAAAAATTGTGCTGGAATTACTGTATGTCAATATGTAGAAGAATTAAAATAGATCCATATCTATCCCCATGCACATAATTCGAGTCCAAATGGATTAAAGACATCAATAAAAATCTGACCAAACTGAAAATGACATAAAGGAAAGTGGGAAGTAGCCTTCAATGCATTGGCACAGGAGAATACTTTCTAAATACAACACTAGTAGCAAAGACACTCAGATCAACAATAAATAAATAGGACTTCCTGAAACTGAGAATCTTCTGTAAAGCAAAGGTCAAAGTCAATAAGACAAAAAATCAGCCTACTAAGTGGTAAAATATCTTCACCAACCCATCATCAGATAGAGGATTGATCTCCAAAATATATAAACAACTCAAGAAAATAGATATCAAAATTCCAAGTATCCCAATTAAAAAATGGAGTACATAAATAGAAAACGCTCAACAGTAGAACCTCACATGGTCAAAAGACATTTAAGGAAATCTTCAACATCCTTAGCCATCAGGGAAATGCAAATCAAAGCAACTCTGAGATACAATCTTATACCAGTAAGAATGGTTAAGATAAAAAGCTTCTCCGTTGCTGCTGGGAATACAGACTTGTACAATCGATTCGGCAATCAGTATGGCGGTTTCTTAAAAAATTGAGAATCAACCTACCTCAGGACCCATCAATACCACTCTCACGCATTTGCCCAAAAGATGTTCAATCATACTACAATGACATTTATTCAACTATGTTCGTAGCAGCATTTGTAATAGGCAGGACCTGGAAAAAACATAGCTGCCCCTGAAATGAAGAAAGGATAAAGAGAATGTGGCACATTTACAAATTAGTGTATAACTCATTAGTAAAAGCAAAAACATCTTGAAATTTGCATGCAAACAGATGGAACTAGATAAAAATATTCTAAGTGTGGTAATGCAGATCAAGAAAGATGAACAGAACATGGTATGTACTCACTTAAAAATATACACTAGCTTCAAAGCAAAGGACATTGAGCCTACTGTTCATGATCCTAGAGAAGCTTAGTAACAGTGAAATCTAAGAAAAACATACAGAGATCCAACTGGAAAGGCAAAATAGACAAGATAGCCTGACAAAATTGAGAGCATGGGCATGGGGGGAATAGGAATGGTAGAAGGATGACATGAGGGGAGATTGGGAGGGGGAAGGAGAACTTGAGTGAACAGGAAAATTGAGATGGATGAAGGGCATTGATGAGAGTAAAGAAAGAGATATTTTCATTGAGGGAGCCACTATGAGGATAGCAAGAAACCTGGCACTAGAGAAATTCCCAGGAATCCACAAATATGACCCAAGCTAAGACTCTAAGCAACAGAGAAGAGGGTGCCTGAACTGTCCTTGCCCTGTATTCAGACTGATGAATATCTTAAATATCACCATAGAACCTTCATCCAGCAACTGATGGAAACAGAGGCAGAGACCTATGAGCAAAGAGGTCAAGACCGTGGTAAGTACACTCACTGACACAATTTACCTGAGCATTAAGTGTCCATATAAAGAATGTGAAGAAGTCACACACTAGCAACTTAACAACACACCTGAAAGATCTAGGACAGAAAGAAGCAAACTGACCCAAGAGGAATACATGATAAGATAGAATCTAACTCAGTGCTGAAATCAGTAAAATTGAAACAAAGAACAATACAAAGAAACAATGAAACAAAGAGTTGGTTCTTTGATAAAAATCAAAAATATAGACAAATCCTTATCTAAACTAACAAAAAGGCAAAGAGAGAGAGAATATCCAAATTAACAAATCAGAAACAAAATGGAAGCATAACAAGAGAAACCAAGGAAATCCAGAAAATTATCAGGTCATCCTTCAAAAACCTGTACTCCATAAAAGTAGAAAACCTATAAGAAATGGACAAATTTCAGAATATGTATGACTTACCAACATTGAATCAAGACCAGACAAACAATATAAATAGACCTATAACCACTAAAGAAATCGAATCAGTCATTAAAATCTCCCAACCATAAGAAGCCTAGAGCCAGATGTTTTCAATGTATAATTCTACCAAAATTTCAAAGACAAGCTAGTACCAATAATTTGCTCCTGAAAAATACAAAGGTGATATTCTATTATTAATCTAGGTTATAAATTATGTTTATGGAAAATCAAAACACAAAAATTCAAATAATTCAAATTGCAAATTGATTGCAAATTCTTTTTTTTCAGACACTTTTTTATTGTTATTAAAAAAATTTTCCACCTCC
>LOJH01059717.1:0-11226 GCA_001685095.1 Ellobius talpinus
CTCTGTGAAGCTGTGATTCTTTGCCTGTCTAAAACACCCAATGGTCTAATAAAGAGCTGAACGGCCAATAGTGAGACAGGAGCAAGGATCAGCTGGGCTGGCTGGCAGAGAATATAAATAGAAAGAGAACTCTGGGAGGAGGGAGAACGAAGAGCAAGGAGAGAACGAGGAGAGGAGGAATTCAGGAGCCAATCACCCAGCCAGCCATGTAGTAAGAGTGAAATTAAGATACACAGAAGAAAAGGAAAAAGCCCAGAGGCAAAAAATAGACAGGATAATATAAAGTTAAGAAAAGCTGGCTAGAAACAAGCCAAGCTAAGGCCAGGTGATTATAAGAAAGAATAAGCCTCCATGTGTGATTTATTTGGGAGCTGGGTGGTTGGCCCCCAAAAAAGCCAAAAGAGTAAAACATTATACAACACCATAGATCATGAGCCAAAGTGCTACCTAGAGTACAGATTCCTGGAAGACTCCATAACCTGAGCTAACATGGGCTGATAAGACGGTCCTACTCAGGATGAAAACGAAGGAGAATGAGGCTTTAGAGTGAAACACCAGATAAAAGTGGAGATCTGGAGCGTTGGTGTATCGATACAGCAAAGAATCATTGATGAATCAAGGCATGGTTGCTCACTCTTGTAATCCAACACTAGGGAGTCTGAAGTAGAAGGATCACTGTCATTTGAAGCGACCATGATAGTGACACAATATTCCTGTCACTTGGTCATTCCCAGGCCCTTTTTGCTTCCAGAGGCTCCCAGATGGAATGGATTTTCTTCTAGTCCTCAGAATGAGAACCTCATATGCTTGCATGTGATAATGGGCTTGAAAGGCAAATGGTGATTGTGTGACTGAGGCTGGAAGCCGATTCCTGCCCATCTCTCATGCAGCTGCCTTCCCTGCTCCATGCTGTCTTAAAGGGGACTGTTGCAGTCAGCACCTAGATTGTAAGAGGCCCTGAGGCATAGGCTCTTAGCTTGGCTGTGTCTGTATATATTCCTGACAACAAACTATGAGATAATAAGTTTTGCTGTCCTAAGAAATTAAGCTTGGATAATCTGTTACAAAACATTAATAATTAATACCTAGATGATACTCCATCTAGGAAGTGAGGGTAAAATTGTGGTGAATAGGGCATAACCTGACAGGCAGATGCTTATGTATACAAGGCTAGGGAGCCAGGGATGACAGGACAGGGTAACCTCTATCAAAGGATAACAGATACCTGCATCACTACCACCATGGTGGGAGGAAATAGTGACGCCTACTCAGAGCTCTGCTCCCCACTGTCTAGCACTGGGACTTGGCTCTGCTACACCTCCCCATGTCTCTCTGCAGAGTTTTGGAGCCTTGCCTTTACTACTAACCATCCATCCATCACATAAGCTGGGTCCATATGCAAAACACAAAGAAGAGCCACAGGGACTTAAGACTAACTACCATGCTTCATCTATATTTACTCAGTAGGAACTCCATGGCAAGACTGCTTTTTAAAACTCAGTCTAAATTCAATAAATCATCTCTTAAGATATATTACATAGTGGGTATTTCAACCAAGCTATATTAATTTTTTTTACTTGCTATAGATACCAAAATTACTTTTAAGATTGACTTTATATGTGTTTGTGTGAATTGTATGCACTATGTTTACTAGGGGATGGAGGCCTCCACAGAGGCCAGGAGAGGGTGTCAAATCTCCTGGAGCTGGAGTCACAAGTTCTGAACCCGCCTACTGTGGGTGTGGGGAATTGAACCTGAATCCTCCAGAAGGGCTGTATGTACTCTTAACGTCTGAGCCATCTCTCCAGTCCCCAAATCACTTAAGTAATAAAGCACACATGGAAGTACAGAAGAGTAAGCAAGTGTCATGTGATCTAAACAGTGCAAACTCCACCCTGTTTTCATTTAAATGTTTCCTTGAAGAATTTCATTAACCATTTCTCACCAAAAGCAACAGCAACATAGGACCCCAGCAACTGTAATGCTGCCAAGCAGTAGGACTGAGAGTAGCCTACAGTGCCTAAATTCCAGATGTTGACAAATGTCAGGCATTTCATCCAAGGAATAAATGTTCTTGATGTTCTTTACTTTGGGCTGTAACGTGGTTATTTTACTTACCATTTGGAAGTCATAGGAGAATGTAAGTTTTCGTGCACAGGAGCCATTAACACCTGGTGGTTTGCAACATCTAGATACTTCTCAATGTGAATCTGCTACAGAAAAGTCAAAGCTCAGGTCATTATGGTGGATGTAAAATACTTAGCTAATTTAACTTCATTTCATTAGGTCAATACTTTGAATCGTGTAATTAAGCCCCCCAAAATGCACAAAACACTGTGTGTTATTACATGCCAAAGGCCTTGGCATCTCAAGGCCAAATTACTTCAAATATCCCAAAAAGCATAATGAACAATTGAGACTCAAAGTTTAAGTGACCCGCAGCCCTCATCCCAAATGAAACTGTGCACCAAAATCAGTAAATAGCTTGGCTATGTAGCTCTGACCCGCATACCATCATGGAATAATGTCATTCTCCTACACGAGCTTCAAGCAGCCATCTGAGGAAGATAGTCTGGTGGTCACCTTAAACCCAGTTCTGCTAAAGAACGACATGGGGACCCATGAGAACCACCGGGCCCTCTCTCCTCTTCCCAGTATTTTGTTTACTCTCCAAAGCTTTACTTACTTTTAACCCCATTTCAGTCCTTTGGATTGCTGTCTCAAGATTTTGAATGTCTAGAGGGTCTCTTGTCTCCTCACTTGAGAATTTTATTAATTTCTCTTTTAATTGATGAAGGTCTTCATGAACCTAATGCATAAATAAATAAATAGATAAATAAATAAATAAATAAAAATAGATTGAAGTATATATTGTCCACCTATTGCAAATTTTGTTGTTGGTTTTTGAGACATGGTTTTATGCAGTCCGGGCTAGCCTTGAATTTTTCACTAAGTAGTCAAGGATGACTGGTGTGGGAAGTCCTTCTGTGTATGTGTTGCTTTTATTGGTTATGAATAAAGATGCCTTGATGTATGGCAGGGCAGAATAGAGCAAGGTGGGAATTTCAAGCAGAGACAGAGGAGAAAAGAAGGTGGAGTCAAGGAGTAGCCGCCTAAGGAGACAGATGCGGGTCAAAACCTTACCAGTAAACCACGAGTCTCATAGTAAAATATAAAATAATAGAAATGGGTTAATTTAAAATGTAAGAGTTAGTTAATAAGAATCCTAAGCTAATAGGCCAAGCAGTGTTGTAGCTAATAGAGTTTCTGTGTGATTATTTCAGGTCTGGGCAGCCAGGAAACGAACCTCCACCTACAGATGACCTTGAACTTCCTCATCCTGCTGTTTCCACCTCTGGACACTGGGATTATAGGTGTGCACCAACACCTTGGTTTTTATTCAGTGCTGGAGACTGAATTCAGGGCAAGGCAAGCGCTTTAGCAGCTGAGCCACACTCCCAGCCTGGTAGCTATTGACAGTACAGAGCTACAATGGGCTTGAGTTGCTGGATACTTATGGCTCTGTGGTATTCATTAAAAAGAACTGCCTCCATGGCTTTAGGACAGCTCTTAAGAGGATTCTATTATCATCTCAAGAGTGTGGACAAGAAGGCTTCTGCACCAATTGCTTTGTGCTGAGTCAAGATGGAAGGGTAGCCTGGATGGCTCCTGCTCTCCCAGGTGGTAAAGCTGATGGGCCAGAGACGTTAAGTCTGCGGCAGGCTCTGGTTGCTACATATGGGTTAAGAAAACAGGGAACTTCCAGCCGAAGTGAGGCTCTAGCAGAGGTGATTCAAGAATACAACAGATGTGTCCAGAGGGCCTGGTGGCTTTCTGTACCGGCAGGCTCTGCCACGCACTGCTCTGGGAAGCCGTTTTTTATGTGCGCATTTTATTTTTGTTTTGCTTAGTGAGAAACGGAAATAATCCATGGGGGCGGGGAGGAGAAAAGCAATCTATGCCATTGCTTTAGCTTGCCCTGCTGATGTGTGTTTTCCTTGGAAATGGTGAACATGTTTCCATCAGACCCTCGGGATCAAACTGGCATCATGACACAAGGAAGCAGCTGACTCTGTGTGCATATTAGAAACCAAACTTCAGATAAATGCAGATGGCACCGATTATTTCATGGGCTGCTGCCACAAGGAAACCATTTTGTTATGCTAATTCACAACTCAAGACACCTGTTTCAGCAACAGTCACACCAAGAGCAATCTGCAGACTGGGTCGCTAAAGGCATTTTGAAAAGTCTACCAGTGCTCTGGGAGGATAACTGGACTTGCACATTGGTCCAGCCTGTGTTATTATTTACTTGGGGATGTTCCCACGGAACCCAGTGCCATATTCAAGGAGCAAAATTTGCATCTTTTCACTGATGCACATCAAAGTCTGGCAGACACATCTGATTATTTGTACTCTGCTCAGATTGTCACATAGAACCTCTAGGGCACACAGATTGATACCTGAACACACTCACTGTTTGCCTGTGGGGACCAATGATGAAGAGGCACGGCCTCTGGGGTTTTTTTTTTTGTTCAAATCACCACTGTGACCTGATCTACCATCTACTGCTTGGAAACATGTACGGTGTAAGGGGCAGTTCAAGGGGAGAGCCCTTTGGGACCCTTACGCTGTGGTTCCTCCAGGGAGTGAACTGGCTCTCCCCCTGTATTTGCAGCTCCACGGGTCTTTCTATAATGATGTCTTTCAATCGTGTAAGGGAGGGAAACTGTGCTGCATTATGCACCAAGGAACCAAAGGTCTTAGTTTTCCTCCATCTGCCCCTTGTATGGACAACAACACTGCTTCCTAGAGAGAATATGTAACAGGCCCAATACAGAAGAACCCCATAAATGGCAGCTGCACAGAGCTCCTAGCACTAACTATTATCCAAAATTTTAGCACCTCCTCTGGGTTTTTTGTTTTGTTTTTGTTTTTGCCAGACTAGAATCATTTCCCTACTTTTTGAAATTAGTAAGTAAAAGTGAGGTAATGGCATAAAAGGAAGCAATGCAGACTTTGTTGCCAGACACATGTGAACTGGAATCCTGCCTGAACTTGGGAAAGTTCTCACTGGGAAAATAGGGAATTCATGGCAGCTACTTCAGAATGGAGTCAGAAATGATCTGAAACATATTTGTGCAGGTGAGACACAGAGGAGGGTGTGGAGCCCTCTCCCTGGGTTGAAAACCCTAGCAAGCTCATTGCATGTGATGAGCTGATACTCGACAGTGTTGCTGAGTGAGGTTGCTCGCTCCACTCTCTTAGGTTTCTTAGGTTCTTGCCAGCTTATTTTGTCCTCCCTCTTAAGAAGTACCTGACTGTATGACTGCACTAGAGATGATCACTGTGGGAAACATTGTACCAGGCCCAGCAGGAAATGAGGTTCAATTCTAAGTGTCTGTTCTTTCTTCAGTTATGTCCAATCTGCCATATTGAAATTTTATAGGTCGCCCATTACCTCTATAAACATCAAAAACATTACTTGCCATACAGTTTCTACGTAGAAACTATTATTGTTTTGACAGTCTGGGGACAGAGCCATTATTAGTAGATACTCTTGAAAGGCCTAATGCAGTAAAGATTTGCTGTCGGCCCTGAAAGACCCATGAGACCAGAAGCCACACAGTCATTTGCAATAAAAATTCTTCTTGTTCACTTCTACTCAGCACACACATTGGCTGACTCATCCTTATCTCTTGGAGTTACTTTTGATCTTGTTCATTTTTGTATTATATGTGTATATTATAAGTCATACAAAGGGACTGATGAGAAATCCAGTGAAAACATCAAACTGTCAGTTTAGCGTCATTGTTTCCAAGCAATGTGTTAAGACATAACTGCTGGACTTCTGTGATATCCTCTCCAAAACTGATTAAAAAGGTGGTTTTGATGGAAAGAGCAGGTGTCCTTCCTTGCAGGAACAGTGTGTTAAATATACAGATACAAGGACACACATGTACATCTACATACATGACCTACTTAAAAATCAACAACACTTATATCAAATTACTTTACATGTTTGTACTTGACTTTCTTTATAGACTGAGGCCTAATACTTGTCTAGCATGGTTTTTAGGACTCCATGCAATAGTCCAGAGCTCCCAGCAGGGCCCAGCTCTCCCATATGCTGGCTATATGACCTTCCTTACTCTACTTCACTAACCTGACTAGCTGAGGAAAGATTCAGCTAAAATAGTAAGAATATCTAAATTATAGGCCGTAAAGCAAAAGAAGTTGTAGTTAATAAAATGTTGCCAACTAGAACTCCATGAAGATGCAATTCTCTGGTTCCCAAATCTGACAATGGGACAAAATATTGACAACTGGAACTATTCTGGAAAATGCAAACATTGAGCTTTCCTAACAAGTCACCCAGATACTTTGATTACAACAGTATGACTTGTGTTTGAATTTGTTCCTAAGGACTTCAGATCTATTCTCACAGCATCACTGACCTACTTTGCTTTCTGTTGTGATGAACACCAAAGCAATGTGGGGAGGAGAGGGTGTGTTTCATTTTACAGCTTAGAGTCCATCTCTGAGGGATGCTGGGGCAGGAACTCCAGCAGGGCTGGAACTTGAAACAGAAGCCATGGAAGAACTCTGTTTACTGTCTTGTTCTTCCTGGTTCACACTCAGCCTGCTTTCTTACACAACACAGGACCATCTGCACAGGGGTGGCATCATACACAGTAGGCTAGGCTCTCTGACATAAATCAGCAATCCAAAAGTACCCCAGACTTGCCTACAGGCCAATCTGATGGGCCAGTCCCTTATATGAGACTCCATGGATAATGCTGGGCTCTGTCAAGTTGACAATGGAAGCTACCTGTAACAATGTCTAACACTAATCTGTCCCACTCATAGAAAATGTTCTCTGTGTATGTTAAATGTTAGTTCATGTCAGAAGCCGTGGGAGTTGCAGCAGGTGACAACTAGTGTTCAGATGTCAACCCACCAGAGGAATGATTCTCTGATGGAGGAGAATCCCATCTGGAAAAGGCCAGTGGAACCACTGACTCTGGAAACTGTTGCTCCTGTCTGTAATTTCACATGTACAAAAGCAGTTATGGTGTCTCTCCGATACTTGCATTGTAGAGTGTAATCTCATGTGATGTGCATATGCAATCTCATGATTGCATCTCAATCTTATGGGCACATATATCTGTGGGTGNTTCAGATGTCAACCCACCAGAGGAATGATTCTCTGATGGAGGAGAATCCCATCTGGAAAAGGCCAGTGGAACCACTGACTCTGGAAACTGTTGCTCCTGTCTGTAATTTCACATGTACAAAAGCAGTTATGGTGTCTCTCCGATACTTGCATTGTAGAGTGTAATCTCATGTGATGTGCATATGCAATCTCATGATTGCATCTCAATCTTATGGGCACATATATCTGTGGGTGGTCAGGAAGATGACCTCTCATTAATTGCATAATTTTGATATATAGAAAATATACTAGGATATGTTTCATAACTAGATCTATTGTCCCACAAGGACTGTAAGACACTTAAAAGCCTGCTTTGTTCCTTTTACTCAGACTAACACAAGAAAACAACAATTTCTCCCCAGTCTGAGACAAACTGCACACAATTAGCTCATCCTCACCTCAGAGCAAGTTCAAACTAGACTTAATGTTTCTGTAAACAGATAAGTTAAAAACTTTACAGATATGCACAGTGTCAGAGTTGCAGATGTCTAACAAAGGTTATTAACACAAAGCAACCTAGAGAAACTTGGCAATTCCTTGCTTGCCAAGTCTGGCTGATAAAAACCTGTGTCTTGCAGCTTGTCACTGTGCCCCTGGCCTCTGATCAGTCTTACACCAGAAACCTTGAAACCTTGTGTTGCCATGGTAAATGGCTCTGTTTTTATCATTTACCCAAGAAATGTGCTATGACTGATGAGATGTAACTCTTGTAATTTTTTTCTTATTGCCTCAAGCCTCCTGTAAAAAGTGTATTTAAGCTAGGTGAACAAAGAAGCAAGAAAGAATTGAAGCAAAGGAGAACTAGAAAGAATTAGAACTTAGAAGAAATTAGAGGACAGAAAAATAAAGAGCATGACCAGAACAGCATGTGTGTGAATTTATTCCATATCTCTCAGATAGAAAAATCTTAAGATCAGTTTTGCTATGCCATGGAGTTTTTCTTCAAACCCTGGGAGTAGCCTTGAGAGCTGGTCTTTCAAGGATACTAATAAGTTCAGCTCTAATTGTTTGTTTTTACTTTCTGAGAATTTGATTATCATAGAATCCTGTAAAAATCAAACTATACAGTTTTACAAATGGATGTCTAGTTTCTAACATAGATCATATCATCTTTTCCTGCATTCTAAATATACACACATAAACTTAAGAGGGTCACAGACTGTTGGTGAAGGAATAGTTAGCAGAAGGGCGCCTAGCAGGCCTGTGTAGAATAAAGGAATACTGTCATCATCCCTTACCCTCTAACTGCTGCCCTCATTGTGTGCATTCACCATGGAGCATACAGAAGCTTGGCTTGCTCTTTTAAATGCTACAGAAAGCCCTGTGGTGTGAAGTCAGCCTGTGTTTTAGTTCAAGTCTGATGCTAACCCAGTAAAGGGGATGTTGCTTAAACCCTTCGATGCTTATGGCTCATGACTATATCAACTTAGTCATGTTACCTGACCCCATGTCAGGAAGTCTATGAGAAAGTAAAGGTTTCTAACAGGCCACACTGCAAACATTTATAGATGGGATGAAAAATGTCACAAACCCACAGGGAAACTTATTAGATGACACAGTCTAAGTTCTGAAAATTCTAATTAAGGAGGTGATTTGAGGGCACTGCTTTCAGGCTGTTCATAGGTATCACATTCTTTTCTTTTGATAGTAATTCTTCTCTAGTTTGATTCAAAATTAAAATTGAGGTTGAACATTATAAAGTTGTAACATTTGAAACAATCTTAAAATTAATAATGGCTTTATATCCCATGCCCACTTGAAACAGAATTAGATCATTATGAATCGGTGGCTGGTATAGATATATAATACACTGGAATGGAAAAGGAAGGATTTAAATGCTCAGTAACAAAAGGAGACATGGGTAACGGTCCTGTTTATTCAGGGACAATGGGATGGAAGGCTTGAGAACCATGTTGGCATTTTCTGTATATATAGGCCTACCTGCTATATTTATCTTTACTTAGTTTCCAAGACATGAATGAATAGTACTAGCCTTGTTGCAAGGTCAAATTAAAATATATGCAGCAAGAACTTAGAATGGTATGAGATACCTGACAAATGCTATATTTGCTTGATTGCTGTGATTTTTCTTTGAAATTATCTTAGATTCTATGTTTTGCAATACAGTTGAAAATAATGGCTGTCAGATTTGGATGCTTCTGAATTCTCTGAAGGGTCTGTGAATACAAATTCCTGGGCTCTGGCCCCAGAGTTTCTGATTCAGTAGGTATAGGGTGGGGCCTGGGAATACACCCTTCTAAAATCTCAGCTACTGCTGCTGATGTTCGTCCTGGGACCACGCCTTGAGAAATGGTGGTCTAAAGAATAGTGGCTTAATGAATCTGACTGGGACAAGTGGAAATTTAAAATATCTGTTCTTGGCAGTCAATAATACATACATATATACACACTTAGAGGAAACAATCTTTTTACCTAGGTTAAAAGTAAAGGAACTCTACTTTTAAAAGTAAAAAAGAAACCATGGAATGTGGGGGGAAACTAGATAAATTTAGAGTCAGGTGTGGATCCAATCCAAACAACATATTCTGTAGAAAAGGCAGTGAAGCCTACAGAGGAACTGACCAGCTCAAAGATATTTGCCTGTGTAGCTATCAGAGCAAGTCAGGCCTGAGTGTTCTGGCTCCTATCCAAGTGCTCCTTCTCCTTAATGCACTGGCTTACTGGTAGGCTGTTTGAAGGAAATAATCGAAGGCCCAGGTGGAAGTGTAATCCATGTGGGCACCGAGCAGTGCTGCTTGTCCCAGAATTCCAGGCTCACTGGGAAGTAGGGGGGCTTCCATTCTGTCTCATCATGCAGATTCTACGTAGAGAATCCAACCCTACACCGAGATCAGCTCCAGGAGATAGAATGGCAGTTAGTAGGCGCTCTCCCTTCACATAGCTCTCCACTCCGTGTGTGTGGAGAGAGCTTCTGCTGTGGAAATGTCTTCTCCAAGCATCCCAGCCATTGTCACCACCTTCCTCAGGGCAGGGCAGCTATGACTCTTCACAGCATCCCTCAGGCCTGGCCCTTTAATATTCCCTTATAGAAGGTGGAGGTGGGGAGGCCATTTGACTGAGATTCCAGTCACTCCTTCCTACACCCCTATGCAATCCTTCCCATGTGGCATGTGACCTCATGGTCTCCAGAAGTGAAGTCTATACAGGGCAGAAGGTTAGCTAAAGCAGAGGGATCCATGTGTGCAGCTTGAAAGAAGCTCTTCATGCTGGGGTGAGACTTGGGTGGTTCAGATGTTTGGGGGTCACCTACACTCTTGGAAGTCATCCCAGTAAAACTTGTTTTTCACCAAGCTACATTTGGGTAGAATCATTGCTTTGGTGCCTGTCTTAGGGTTTTATCACTGTGAAGAAACACCATGACCATGATATGACAACTCTTATAAAGGAAAATATTTAATTGGGGTGGCTTACAGTTCAGACGATTAGTCCACTGTCGTCATGGCAGGAAGCAAAGCAGCATGCAGGCAGACATGGTACCAGAGCTGAAAGTCTACATTTGGATCCAAAGGCAACAGGAAGTGAACTGTCTCACTGGGGATGGCTTGTGCATATATAAGACCTCCAAGCCTGCCTCCACAGTGACACAATTCCTCCAACAAAGCTACACCTCCTAAAAGGGCCCCTCCTTTTGGGAGCCATTTTCTTTCAAAGCACCACAATACCTTATTTGGGGGAAGAACATGTTGTGTTCATATCTGCACACAAACAATTCATTGCAACACCCTCCTAGACAAGCAGGACGCCTGTTAATGTAGAGATGACTATGGTGCACCTTTCCATTACAGTTTTACAATCCAATGTCAAAACTTGACTTTCACTGTTGTATATCTTAGGTTAGCCAAACAACTTTACAAATTTATCTGGATTTCACTGTAAAGAAGAAAGGTTTTTAATATACCGTTCTATACAATTCCAGACCATAAGAGAAGTGTTGGAAACAATCTATGGGGAAGTGTGAAACTGAGCCCCAGAGTGCTCACACTTTCTCT
>LOJH01059722.1:0-10801 GCA_001685095.1 Ellobius talpinus
GTGCACCACCACCACCCAGCATGATAGAGGTTTGCCAAGGGGGTTGCAATCCACAGGTTGAGAGCCACTGTTCTAGGAAATCATAAGATTAGAAAGAAGCTCAAATAAGAAATATAATCCCAATAACTTTATTCATTTCCTCAGTCATACTACCCTAGTCATCTGAGAATCAGTTTTGTTTTTAAGGCAGTCTAGAGAAGGTGTTTTTATAACCTTATTTATTGTCAGCAGATATTGAATTCAATCTAAATTGTCCAACTTCAGTTTATAACCTATTTTGTTTGTTTAGTCCCAGTTTTTAAACAAAATCAATGGTCACTACATTGAATCAGTCCTCCAGGAAGATGAGTAGGTTCATTGCACTTTGGGCCCCCCTTGTTGCATTGTTAACTGTCTACTCCATTAAAGTCAATGAGACCATGTGGCTGCACATCTTCATTCCCAGACCCGAAATATCACCTTCTTTTGGTACCATTTCTCCACCCGCTCATGGGTAATCTCCATTTGTACATTCCACCAACACCATCTAAACACTGATATTGAACCAGGTGTGGTGTGCTCGGAAGACTAAGAGAGGAGCACAGCTAGGCATTTTATTCCAGCCTGAGTTATAGTGAATAGCAGACCAACCATTTGGGGCTGGATAACAAGATTTGCTTCAAAAATGATGAAGATAAACAATAAACTCACCATCACTACCTCCACCACCTCCAAGAACAATAACTGCCCCCAACAAAAAATTGGATAACCTAAATTAGTGCACTACTTCCCCAAATTCTAAGCAGTGTGTCTTTCTCTGTAGAAGCTGTCCCTCTTGAGTTTACACTTCATCTCCAGACATTGCCCAGTCTTCCTTCTGTTTCCATTTTTCTCATTTCCCTTCTATTGTTATTCTCAGTGCTAAAGTCCTGGGATTGTTTCTACACTAAAGCAACTATTCCTAATTATCTCCAGACTTCCCACCTGCCTACTGTTCATCCTGTAGTAGAAAAAAAAGAAAGAAAGAAAAAAAAATCTTCAGCATCCTGGTTCCTATTGTTGTGAACTTGCTATGACACTAAATTGCTACCTACAAGTACAATTTCCAAGGTCAAAACTACCCACTACCAGGGAAATAATCCTACCAGTCTTTTATTTCAATCATTAAGCAAATATTTCTTGATCATCTCCAACATTCCAGGCTCCGTGCTAAAGAACTGCAGAAGAGAGTGATAAAACTCGTCTTGTTCATGTGACTAATTTGTCCTGCTATTTGAGACTATGCAAATGCCATTGCTCACAAAAGAACTGACCTTCCTTCTGAGAGACTGTGCCACTCACCCCCCGAAATTCCTTTCTTTTTTGAAGGTTTCTTCAACTAACTACACGACTCCTGACACAGTGGCATGATATTGTTAAACTGTCTGTATAGCAGCCCTCAGTGATATTTACCCATGTTTGCATGCATTGTAAATACATATTTTCAGCTGCATGTTTGATTTCCTCAAATATAAGTTCAAGTGTTAGAATGGAATCTATATGCTTAATATGTCCCATTAATAACGTGTCCTTCACCTTTAGGAGATTAAATTGTCTAGTCAGGAGATGCAAAGCACATTAGCAGCTTCAACAGGGGAAACTAAATAGAGTGACTTGCTAATAAGGTATTGAAGATTCAGAAAAATGAAATAGAGACAAGACAAACCAGAGGTTGTAACTAAGAGAATATATTGCTGCCCCTGGGTTGGCAGGGGATGGTGCACAGGGAAGAGTTTGGGATGTTTTACAGTGATAATGATGAGGAAGAGAACAGGGTTGGGAAGGATGAGGATGAAGATGATGATACTCGGCTGGTGTGGACATTGCTGTACGAACAAATGCCACCTCTAAAAGGAAAAATACTTTGATGAGATGATCCTGAAAAAAAAAGTGAGCTAGTGGTGACAAGATATTCTTTTTCTCATGTATCCTCATAGTCTCCCTTCTATGCCCACTAGTGGTGTGATAAGCAGCTAGCTGGCTCAGCAGGAATGTAGTGGGCCGAGTCCATGGCCATCTCAGAGCCGAAGAGAATAGAATGGCTTCCGAGCAGGGCGAGAACTGCTTTATAATCACGAAGGTCTCTGGAGAAAAGTCCTTCAGTATGTAGTTTGTCATGGGAATTGAAAGTTCTCAGACACTTCACGTTAAGCTCATGTCAACTTTGACTTGAAAACATTTTCTGTGTATTTTATTCCCGCAAAAAAAAATCCAATATGTTATTCGAGAATGAGAGCAATGTAGAAAAGAAGCACAAATTTCTGACTCATTAATGGGGTATTCAAGTTCTCCTAAGAAGAAACAATGGGTGGGAGGTGGGGGCGGAAATTGTATCACAAAGCTTAACCTTAGGTGGTGCACTGCCGTGTGTTGCCCTGTACAGAAAGCCCCATCTTTAGTGAGGTTAGAAGTGTCTGGTGTTGCCAGGCTGCAGTGGGTCTGGGACCGTGTATCTTAAATTCAACCATGAGGAAATGTGCACTTTTCTGCTAAACCCAAAGTGGCTGCTGGAGAATCTGAGACTTAATTTGTTGGAAGGCCGTTTCATTTCTGTGCTGTGTGTGGAGGAGAGGTGATGACTGTTTATTCTTTGTCATTTCTTCAATTTCTGCTTATGCTCTACTCAGAAGACTGCTGCTTTCAATTACATTGATAGGAGGTTTTCAGATTACTTTTTAAAAGATGTTTTTCTTAGTCCAAAGGAGTATATATTCGTTGTAGATAATTTAACGAAACAGTCAAGTGAAAAGGACAAAACTTACCTATAATTCTGCTGTCCATAATAAATGTTTTAAATATTGTTAATGTACATTATAAACCACCGTTATGTATATGTACACATATCTATGCATATATACTTACATTTTTAAATACATACTTAAAACTAGAATATGTACATCATACAAAGGGTATAATTATTTGTTACCTGTTTTCTAATCTTCCATTTAGTTAGTTCGCTTCTGTGCCAACATTTCTAATTTACTCTTTGTGGAAGGTGTTAATCCCATTCAGTCCTCTAGTTATATCCTGCTGGCTGCAAAGTACAAATGATCACACACTTTGGGTATATGTATTCCTCAGTTACTCACAATGACTTGCTTCAATCATTGCATATGTTATGATAATGATTGCATATATATTTCAATATTTTCAATATCCAGATATTACATATGTTAACTATTATCAGATATCCTAGAGATTCAAGAAATGACTGGGAATTTTCAAAACTCCCAAGCATAACAACTGGAACTAGTCTCCAATTATCTTCTCTTCATCCGGATTCTACCCTTTTCTGTTTGTGAGCATTTCTGTGTAGTGCTAGTCTAGACCAAAGTAAACAGTGAATCAGCAGACAAGACCCAGTTTTGACAGAATGCCTAATAGGCTTGCTTTCCTGTTTTCTGTTCATAATAGTTCTTTCCACACAAAGCTTTGCCCCTTGTATCCTAGCTATCTAAAACGAACACTGAATTTAATCATGGCAAAGAGAGAAGGAAACACGTCAAATTAATTTCAATAGCATAACTTATTTGACCCTTACCATGTCATCAGAGTCTTTGAAAACTGATATTCTTTTAACTCATGGCAGTTCTCAATTTATGGGTTGGATTTTCATTGGGCATGATTCATCTGAATTTAGATTTCATATAACTTTCATTTGAAAATGTTTTGCTTGTACTCAAATTGTTCTACACATACTGAAAGGTTCTCCAATAGGTAACCAGATAAGAAGTCATCTCTCTTTGGCATTTGCGTGCACATTGATGAAGTGGGCTTGTTGCTTTTAAAAGAATTGAATTGACTTTGAATAAAGGACATATCAGTTTAAAAAAAATAAATCTGTCTAAGTTAAGTAAATTCACGAAATCTTGTGTCAACGCAGTATGATTAAGCAGTTCAAAATTGAAAAACAAATCTTATTAAAATAAAAAATGAGTTCTTCCAAAATTTCCAGTAGATTTTTTGCAGCCAACTTACATAATGATTTCAATTATAACAGAAACATTTTGCATATTGCTTTATGTTAGAAAAGTGATTAAAACATTATTAGTGATGCATAATCTGAAAATACTTTAATTGTAATGAACTTTTTAAACAGAGAGAAAAGGTAATTTGGACTCGTGGTTCCAGAGGGAGAGTCTATAATGGTGAAGAAGGCATGGGAGCAACGAGTCAAAGCAATAAGATAAAAGATCTGATCTTCAACCACAAACATGAAGCAGAAAGGGGACTGGAAGTGGCTCAAGCTATGAACTCTCAAGTCCTGCCCTAAAGTTGTACTTCATCTAGCAAGGCTGTACTACCTCCCATACAGTGCCACAGACTGGGAAGCCAGTGTACAAATACTTGAGCCTATGTGGGACATTTCTCATCCAAAGAACCCCATTCCACTCCCTGGCCCTTAGAGACTTGCTGCCATATCATGTTGCTAAATGCATTTAGGCAACTTTAAATAAACTCATAGTTTTTACCTTTCTCAACACGGTTTCAAAGTCCAAAGTCTTCTTTGGGTGTTAGAGGAATCTCTTAAATGTGACCCTCCACAAAACAAAACAAAACGAAACACATATTTCCAACATACATGGCACAGAATATGCATCCCCACTCCAGAAGTGGGGAAGAGAGGCATAGTGAGGAAATACTGGATCAAAATAAGACTGAAAACCAGTCCTCCAGCTCCATGTACAGTGCATGGGCCTTTAATTTCAAAGGACTTGGATGTCTCAGCCCCTCCAGCTCTGTTGCCTGTGACATAAATCTCTCTCTTAACCTAGTTTCACTTCCTATATGCAGCCCTTCATGGCCCTTCATGGCAGATGTGTCAGAGATCTGATGTCTCCAACAGTTCAGAGACTTCACTGCAACCCAGGTTTCATTTGTACAGTTCCGTGCAATTGTCTCTGGGGGCCTTCGTGCTGGGACTTCCATGCCACATGCTATCTGGCCCCAGTGACAGGCAGTGGCTCTCTTAAACAGCAGAAGAATCTATGACCTCCTTCTTCTCCCATCTTTCATGCCTTTAAAGTCACTACCACGTGGCTGACATTAGTATGGTTATATTAATGAGAACAGTTATAGTAAGAAGATGGAATAATTAGTGCTCTAACACACTGTTGTAAGGATGGAAAATGGTGTAATTGTTTTGTAAGAGACTTTCACAATTCAGAAAATTAAAGACAGAATTACCAAATTAACCAGCAATTATGCTAGAGTACACATGAAAAATGAAAAGAAAAATGTAGCTATGAAAAATTGTCTGTAAATAGTCACAGCCCTGTGATGGTTACTTGAATTGTCAATGACACAACTTAGAATCACCCGGAAATGTGACAGGGCAAAATAGTGTAGAGAGTCCTTCATCTTGTTAAGATCTTTTCAGGTTTAACTATCATTTGATCTCCTCCATGGAGAACGCTATGGAAAATTACAAACTCCATTCTAAGAACCCAAGGTTAAGGTGCTCCAGCTAACTTAGCTTCTGCTAAACTGCTTGCTTCTGTGAAATCCCCCTACAGCTGCGAAGCAAGATGCCAGGACATGGTTTTGCCTTCACATGTTTTCTTTTTTTTTTTGCATTCAAAACCTCCGTGCTCTGAACATTCTGGGCTCTACTTAGGTTCTGAATACCTGAGTGTAGTTCCAGCAATCTGGAAGAAAGACTTTCAATTGGCTATAAACTGTGTCTGAGTGCTCATCTCTGGTGGGCTCTCCATAGCAGAGTCTCATCAAGGGATTGTCCAGATAGGTTTGGCCTCTACTCGTGACTGTGGGAAGACTTACCATGAAAGTAGGTGGCATCATTCTCTGGGTTTGGGTCCTGAATTATGCATGGCTAGGGAAAGTGAGCAGAGCAGTAAGCATGCATGCTTTCGTTTCTGCCTGCTTTTGACTTTGGATGTAATGTAACTAGTTGCCTTGAATTCTTGCCTTAACTTTCCTATTGTGATAGACTATAACCAGGAATTGTGAGTTAAAATAAATCCTTTTCCCCTTAAGGTTCTTTTGGTCAAGGTGTTTTATCATAGCAATAGAAATGATACTAGGGCAAGCCTCAAGGTAGAAATACCATCATCTGATAAATGCAGATAAAAGATATGTTATATCCATAAAATAGAGTATTAAATTTATTACTCAGGAATAATGAATGAAGTACTTGTTAACATTTCAACCTTAAACACATTAAGGTCATCAAGAGAAGTCTGTGACAGATGTCTGTACATTGTATGATTCCATTGATATGAAATATCCACAATGAGAAAATTCATAGAGACCAAAATCAACTTTGTAGCTGCCAGAAGCTGTCAAGAAGGGGAAGCTGGGGGAATGGAGGATGATCACCAACATGCATAGGGGTTGTTTTGGGGTGATGAAAATTTTTGAAAATTTGATTGTGGATGGTTACTTAAATGCATAATTATGTTAAAAAGCTATTGAATGGTGCCCTTTAAATGACTTAATTTTATGTTGTGTGAATTATAACTCTATAAAGCTGGGGCAAGTAGTTTAATTTATTCATGTACAGAGTGGTGTCAATGAAAAATGTAAATGCCATACAATTTTGTCTTTGATTATTGGATATTTGGCAAGTGTTCCTTCTGCTTAGAGGATAGCTTGAATTGGATATAAAAGTATTGTACAATAAATCTTCGCAAAGCTCCTCCACAGCTCAGTCAATAAGCACTAGCAGAGAACAGAAGAAGATCATTGTCTTCTATTTCTGTTAACAGATTCATAAACTGGCAATGAGTCATAGCATTTGCATGTGTACAGAACAATTTTAATAAATGTATCCATGACACTTTCCCTATGTTTGCTTCAAAAATCTGAGCACAAATATTTTCAATATGTATTATACAGCAGAACAAAGTAATAAGGGAAACATCAGTCTTTTGTTTAAAAAATCCAATAAATCCATATTTTTAAAGTTAAATAGCAGAACATCATGTTATAAAAAAACTAATTTTGCTCAATCTAGCTGAATTCCTCATTTGAGAAATGGGAAATAGTCAAAGTAGCTATGTGATAAATTGGATTGTTAGATCTCTAATTGACACCATTGGTTTTTTTGTAGTAGTAGTTGTTGTTGTTAAATCAGTAAGTCATTGTAGATGAAATGTACCCAAAGTATTAATTGGGCAGTGTCACTTATAGTACATGACTCATCGGATGTGACAGGAAAGTACATGCAGCTTTTCAATTTTTGAATCAGTTGATCTTTGAAATTGCAGTAGAGGTCTTGGTATTCCAAGGGCATTTGGTGGCATAACTGAAAACCTTTTTGCAAAATGTTTTTTTTTTTAAATTCTTTTCCATCTAATTTTCTAAAACATTTACCACAACTGAAATAATAAGTATTTTGCCTTTTCTCCATCTAAAATGGTTTTCTTTTTATGCAAGAATGTAAGCTGGATCAAGGTATGAGTCATATTTTTTAAATGTGTTCTAACCTTGGTTCCTATTTGCATTCTCTTTATTATATTTGTTTCAGACATAAACATGTTCCACCTCAAATTTGAGATTTTTTAAACAGAAAATAAGAAATTGTAATAGACTTGGTAAAAGTGAAGATATTCCAAAGAGACAATCTGGTTTTCAAAGTGTTAAAACAACAGACCCCAAAGAAATAGACATTTCCCCCAGAAATGCCATGCTAAGGGAAGGAAAAGGTGCCAGGCAGAGGAGGAACTTGGAGATTTCCCCATTTTAACAACTTGCTAGACCTCATTACAGCATGAGGCTGAAGCTTAGAAGTTGGTGGGTCAATGCTGGGTAGGATCATACCTTGACTGGGACTGCTTAGATGTGCAGACCTTGCAAATGGACTTGGATCTCTTTGTCTCTCCTTCCAATGTGATCACATTGAATAAACCCTTTTCTGTTTTTCACAATTAAAACAAAAAAAGCTAGACTTTTAACCTTTCTTTCCAATTTCAGTTAGTCTGTTTCACCAAATTGTTTTTGAGCATTAGTGGCAAGACATTTTTTGATGAATAGTGGTATTTTATTTATTTAAATCATGTCTTTCATTTTTGAAATTGTAATATTATTTCGTCATTTCTCCCCTCCTTCATCTGTCTCCAGATTCTTCCACAAATTAAATATACTATATACTTTCTGGAAATATCCCTCCTCACCCTCCCCCCCCCTCTCTCGATGTGTAGTCTAGGCAGGCCTCAGACTCAACACACTCCTGCCTTAAACCTCCTGAGTTCTGGGATTACAGGCTTGCACCACCTTGCCCAGCTTGACTACCTCTCTTATTATTGTCCACCTTAGTGTCTTCCATATTTTGTTCACACTCAAACCACTTATTTTGCTCTCCTGAGGAAAATAGCCTTTGCCATTCACTGTGGTATCTGGGGCTTACTTTTGTCTAATATGCTTCTTTCCTATTCTAATTGCTGTGTCAGTTCCTACATCTCCTCACAATTGGGTTTCAGTTGTGTGCCTTCATTTTGAATGTAAGCATTCATCCTTAGTGCTTCTGAAACTTGAAAAATAATTCATTTTAATTCAAAGAACTGTTTCAAATTCATTGGCAATTATGCTTTATGAAGGTATTACTATAACTTGCACTGTGTGTTTAAAATATTCAAATAAGCCTCAGATTGGATACATCTAAATTAAATAACCCATTTACACAAAGTAGATTGGTGATGCATTAATACATATTCCAACCTGGACATGATATACTTGCATATCCTCTGTTCCACAATTTTCAGTGGTTCATGGAATGTAGCAGTTAAAGCAAAATGTAGTACTTTGCCTCATGACTATCATCATTCCTTAATTTTACTTGGAATCTCCTTCTTTCATCATTCAATCTTCAGTCTGGGTTTCTTTGTGTCTGAGTGTGACTTCCCATAAGAAGCTTTTCTGGCATCTTCTATTGTGGTATCTTAGTAAAAACTGTTTAAGTATTACCTGAGTAGCCAGAGTCTCTGAGTACATTGAAGATTATCTGATGTTGACTTCTAAGCTAGTGGGGAGGCCCTCTCATGACCCAGACAACCATGAGTGAAGAAGGAAGAGGACTCAATTAATGGTTTCCCAGCTAATAAGTAATAGCATGAATGTTAAAAGTACCTGAGGATTTTGAAAAAAAAATGTGCTTGTTATTTGGATTTGTACTTTGCACTACCATAAGTCTCAAAGGGAGCAGAACGTCTCAATAGCAACTAAAAATGGAATTTCCAAATATGGGTGCAATATTGGAAAACCCAGGATCCTACTCACTGCTGAAGAGCTCTCGAGAAAACTCCAGCTCATTGGACTTCAAGGTTCTTGGCCAGAGTGCGTATATCTTCATAATGTGAGTGAGTTATCCCAGGAGATTTTCAGAGCTATTTAAGGCATACTTTAAAGGACTCTTGAGATTTTCAGTAAGTATGTGGAAATAGATCTACTAGAATCCACAACATAGCTCCCTTTGAACTGTCACTTCACTTTTTAATAATATTTCAGTGTATGTGTCTGATGAGATGGGGAAGTCCCAGTTTCAATTATATGCAATTTTATTGGTTCTTATCTTCTTAGGACTGAGTTTTATTTTGTTTTTGTTTATTTTTCTTTTAACTATGCTTGATATCTTCGGGTTAAACACTATCAAGATTGCATAAGGTGTATAACATATAGCTGTTACTTATATGAATGAATGAGGTCACACATTATTTGGAGCTGGAACCAATCTAGGCTTATTGTCTTATTAAGACAGGAAAGACTGCAGTCCTCAACAGCCTGACAACAGATGAGAGACCTGCCTGCAGGTTGCACCACCATCACCAGCCTCCACTAGATTACATTTCCCCCAGGTCCACTCCACTGTCCAACTCCAACCACATCATCATCATCCTCAATGCCAGCCCTCCCCTGTAACTCTAGCAGACTCTATAGGCACAGGTATAGTCCACACCAGTTGGATGACCAGACTCCATAGGCACAGGAATGGCCCATACCATAGAGAAGAAAAGAAGGATATGATGGATCTAGACATCCAATCCTGCACAAAACTCAGCTGAGACAATGCTACTGAACCTGAAGACCTGCCAATCACCAGAACCCTTGATCATTCAGGCCAGAAAACAATAAAGGAAACTGATAATAAAGGAAAAAAAAACACCCATCCAACAAAAACAACACAAGAATCAATACCCATACCTGTAATCATCCCAACCCTAGATGCATAAACACCACTGTAAAAATACAATCAACAAGAGAAGGGAAATATGGCACCACCAGAAGACAGGGACATACAGCAGCAAACCTGAATATTACAATCTGGCTGAAGCACAAGAAAACAACCTTAAAAATAACTTTATGAAGATGAAAGAGGCCCTTATCCAAACTAATTAAAAGGCAGAGAGAGAATATTAAAATTAATAAATCAGAAGTGAAAAGGTAGGCATAAAAACAGACAATAAGGAAATCCAGAGAATCATTAGGTCATACATCAAAAACCTGTACTTCACAAAATTGGAAAATCTAAAAAAAAGAAAAAAAAAGGACAATTTTCTGGTTAGGTATCACATACCAAAATTAAATCAAGACCAAACAAATACTTTAAATAGGCCTATAGCCTCCAAGGAAATAGAAAGACTCATTAAAAGTCTCACAACAAAAAAAAGGCCAAGGCCAAATAGTTTCAATGCAGATTTCTACCAAAATGTCAAAGAAAAGTTAATACAAATACTCCTCAAAATTTTTCACACAATAGAAACAAAAGGAGAGAGCCACTTGTTGGTCCCCAGCTGCTCAGCCCTGAAATAATCACACAGAAACTGTA
>LOJH01059724.1:262-11225 GCA_001685095.1 Ellobius talpinus
GCTCCTTTGACATTAGCAAACTTTTACATTAGTAATGGCAAAAACCCAAAGCAAAACTTGCTGGTTATATTTGTAGAATCAAGTGTTAGGTCTTTTGGGGTGGGGAGAGGAGCTGAACCATTCGTATATTATTTAGAGTTTTCCAAAGAAAATTTATGATATGGTAATATCTTGTACATCCCAGGAATTGAAGTTGACATTTTTAGCCACATCTTATAATGAGGTGCCTTAGACTCATAAGTCAAGCAACATTTTCAAGGTCAGACATATTACCAGAGGAGATACCAGTAGTCAAAATTGTATTTTTCTTCCTCTTAGGTAAATTCTTTTCCACAAAAGTGCATATATGTCATTGGTGATGAGCAGTTTTAATAGCACATTGCATATGAGTCGAGCAATCTGTTCAACCTCATTCTCAGCTCCTTGTCTTTGAGAGAGTAGAAGTTCTCTGTGTTAAGGAAATATGTCTCAAACCAACTGGACACATTTTAGATTTTAATGTTTCTCACTATCTTGCCCATCATAGACGTATCCTTTTATAGTTCACCAAGCACTTCTGATATTAATTGCTGCTATCCTAAAGTTTCTGACAAACATCACAAAATTAAGATTATTAAGTAACAGAGGCTTTATTTAGGTAGATGACATGAGAAAAAGAGGAGAAATGGAAAGAAAATCAGGAATGATTGTCAGGTGAGACTCCTTTCAGCTCAAAGGGATGAGGACATTTCCAAGGAAACCTAATTTTTGCTTTCTCCAACAACTTTTGGTTAATTCTGACCTGCATTAGGTAGATAAAGATAAATGTGAATTTTGAATTATATTTAATCTTCATTAAAGCAATTATCTCTCTTAATGAAGAATTTGCTGGGTTGTGGTTGTGCAATGGAGTATAAAATCCTTAGTGAATAATATCAATTTCATTTCAAGCTAGCTTTTCTGTCCATTAATAAACAAGACATAAAAAATATACTTGCTGTGAGTCATGAAGGCTGCTCGTAGCTCACGGAAAGCCAATGCAACCAACAACAGGACAGTTGGCTCTCCATTGCTCCCCCTTCGGTTTTCAAACTAAAGGAGAACATTCATTCATTGTAAGGAAGTTGTGCAAGTTTTCATAATGGAACTATTTTACCAGGCCTCACAGTGAGACAACTGTGGGTTATGTCTCATACCCAATCTACTGTCTGATAGAATAATGTTTGCATTGTTAAATGTCTTTCATCCAGTGTCTCTGCTTTATTAATCAAGCAACTCTGAAGTAGATTCTGGCAAGCTTATGTTTCCTAAGTATGAAAGTTGTTTATTTATTTCCATGCTGTTACAGTGGAAGGAAACAGATTGGGTCTAAATAGCAGTGTACTGTAGTTAGTATAAAGCAATTAAGTGAGTTGTGCATGCCCTTCGGGGGGAGGATAATGGGAAATTAATGCCAGCTAGTCCTCATTGCTACTGGTGGAAAAGAATAGAACATGCCAAAAAGGATAGAAACTCATTTATATTTTAATGCAGACATAGGAATTTACTATTTCAGATAAACTTTAAGATTTCGCTCACATGAAGTAGTTGATAATTATAAATGGCTTCAACTTATCAATAAAGAAATGCCAACTATTTGAATGGGTTATTTAACATTCAAAAATCTGTTGTCTCCAAGAAACACATCTCACTTACAAAGACACCAAAAGAGTCACAGAATGGAAGTCACTCTATCAAATGGATGCATAAATGATGATGGCAGAGCTAATCTGATACTCAAGAAAGTAGACTTAAAATTAAAGATTGAAGAGTAGACAAAGGTCACTATGTGTTAATATAGGGAATAATTCATCAAGATGACATAATAACTGTAAATGTATATGTACCAAGTGTTTGGGTTTCAATTTTATGAAATAAATACTGATGGGCATAAAAAATTCTAAATTTTATTTTTACACAATGATGATGGATGACTTCAGTGACCCACACATATATTTATGTAGATAATCCAAACCCAAAACTTCAGAATAAAATTATATAATATATCAAATGGATTTAAAAAATTCATGCAGAATACTCTGTCCAAATATTAATATTCAGAATTTAAAACAATTTCTTATATCTTATTAGGTAACAGAATTAAACTAGAACTCAATAGCAACATAAGCACAGAAACTTAGGGAATGAATAGTGCTCTCTTCAATGATAAATGGGTCCTTGAAGGAATCAGGAGGGAAATTTAAAAATTCCTGGAATTAAGTGAAAATGAAAAGTATCTTAAAGGGGTGAAAAGCAACCTCTTAATGGGAAGGTGAAGGATAAATGATATTGTTGACAAACTTACTTTTCTTCCTTATCAGAACTTAAAAATAGCAAAGCAAAATCACCCCTAAACCAGAATGTCTTTGTACCCCACCTCTGTAGTGTCCCATAATGGGCAGTGCCACAGTTCAGTCTATGGAATATGTACCAATGAGACAGTGAGTTATATGCTATTTGTTATTAAATTGCATTGTGCATTTTATGTGCTAGGCTTTGTGCCAAGTGCTTGCATTATTTAGTAACTATTTTCAGACATTTATTTCTTCTCATTTTATCTGTGAGGAAACAAAGGCACAAGGCAATTAAACAACCTATCCAAACAATACAGCTAGTACTGTGTCATCTGGTTCTAGGCACCACACATTTGACAGCCACACATACATTGTTCTCTCATCTGAATGTGACCGGGGTCACATTAAATGGATCAGTCAACACTTTAATTCCTTTATTCATAAAATAGGGGAGGTAATGCTTACTGAATTCCTACTTATGTGCCAGGTTAGCTATGATGTCATTTACCCCTCAATTATTTGCAGTGAAGGCCAATCCTCTAATATATGAAGAAACTGGCTCAGATACATTTTGTAGCTCTAAGATCACAAAGAGTGTAAGAGATAGAGCACTGCTTCAGGCTTAGATTTTTCTGAGTATAAGAATATGCTGCTCCTATTACATTGTTATAATGTTTTCAGGGCCATTATAAAGCAACAGATGTAAAGTACTTAGCACTTCCTGAATATGTTCAGTATGAGTAAAATCTGTTGAGGCTTAACAAATTGCACAGAAATTATTATTATTATTATTATTATTATTATTATTATTATTATTATTGTTATTACCTTGGTCTGATGCTAGCAGAGGCAGGAGATCCTAGCAAGAGGACATATGTCCAGCATGTTATCTACTAGTAGCCAATGGTGATACTATTACACTTACTGCCATGAGATAGAAAAGTATACACAAATTACTTAATTACAGAGTCATCGGTCATTTTGTTCCAGGATTCTTGGCGTCTGTGACCATCAAGGGGCTCAAATGGTAAGCTAGTTTTTGAAATCTGTCCTTACAGTGAGAAAGTAGCAGCAAGGTATAAAAGATGTGAAAATATTATGTACTCGCTTCTCAAGTCAAGCACCACATCAGAATAATTGCTGCAGGCTAATTTATAAAGAAATAAATCACCACAGGCAAATTGGGGCCTTATTAACCCTATCAGTCATCCCATCATTTCTTCTCTATCTCTAGCCTATATTTTCCCCAAATTGGAATATTTAATTCACAATTTATCTTTTTAATTAATATGTATGTAATTATAAGTAATGCATGACATTGTTTTTAAATAGTTCCATAAATAAATAAATAAATATATTTATATCTCAGTTCATTCTTTTTGCAGCCAATCATCTCATGTTAGTGAGTTAACTGTATTAATATTTCAGTAGCTCATATCTATATTGCATTTCATCCCTCAAATATACAGAAATTTATTGACAATTCTATTGGAGGCACTTAAATAGTTATAGTTATTGTCATAGAAAATTGAATGTTGATTTCCAACTCTGTCATTAGAATTAAGTAAATATAAATGGAACTGCTGTCACAGGTGAACCATTAAGTTTTCATTTCCCTTGTCTCTATGTTTGATTGGTTTTCCAGGTCTTTCCCAGTGGGTTTAGTGGCATGCTGTTTTACTAGCTGTAGTTAGACTTCCTTGTAAGACTTTCTTTGGACCACCAGCCTCCAAAGGATGACATGGAAAATTATTATTTATCATGAAAGCTTGGCTTTTAACTTAGGCTTGTCCCACTATATCTTATAACTCAAAGCAACCTATTTCTATTAATCTATGTTCTGTCACATGACTTTGTACCTCTTCTACATTCTATATGTCTGACTCCTTCAATGTCCCACTGGCATCTTCTGCCAAGACCAATTCTAATCTTGAGTTCATCTCTTTGCTCAGAAGTTCCTCCTGTTCTCTCCTGCCTAGTTATTGGCCACTTAGCTCTTTATTAAACCAATCACAATGACACATCTTCACAGAGTGTACAGATATCCTGCAACATTTCCTCCTTTTTGTCTAAATAAAAAGGAAAGGGTTTAACTCTAACACAGTATAATAAGAACACTTATTAGTTATTGTCTAAATAAAAAAGAAAGGTTTAACTCTAACATAGTAAAACTGTGCAATAAGAAAAATGATCAAGTAAGAATTACGATCACAATGTTCAGTCCATTTGTATTTGGCAAATTCAGAGAAATCACTCTATTATCTACACTACTATGATGAGTGCAAAGTGTTATAGCTAAACCACTTTCTATCATTCCTTGTATTATGATACTAATGATATCTTTTTAGACCTTAAAATATTCTCTTAAACAACTTAGACTTTGATGTAAACATTATAAAATTTATATCCTGTTTGTAAGCTTCTGTTCTAAATTTGGTATCAAAGATAATGTTGTAACTATCTAGTCTTCAATCCTCATTAGAGACCTGAAAAGGATAAAATATTGCCCAAGTAAACAGGAATTTAAGAACAAGCAACTTCCAAAACTATAGAAATGACAGAAACAAATGCTGCCTGGACAGTCACCAAAGATTTTTCAGCAATGCTGGGGCATTCATTTTTGGCCTACAATGCCTAGAATATCTGACAGATATTTTTTGTGAAGCAGGAATTTTGAGTGACTGTCCTACCTTGCCTTGGCAAAGTTCACCAGTTTTCTTCTTTTGTGTCCTGCTTGCCCAATTTGGGCACTATGCTCTCAGTAGTATAGGTAAGGCAGTCTTTTGCCTAGTGGCTAACTTCACACAAATGAATGCAGACTCATACGGAGATTCTTTGATGTTTATAATCTTCTCTGAATTAGGTTAGTGTTGCCAGGAACAGACTTATCTAGCTGTTATGAAAAGCTTTATGTTATTAAATCATCTTTTAAATGCCATTTTCTGTGTATCTTTGAAGTGTTGGAAGACCATCTATCTAAATATCTCTCTATTTCTGTTTGACCTTTAAAACATGCCTAACATGGCTACAAATTTCATTGTTATAGATAACTACTAACCTGCATTTCTTAATTATCCTAAACAGTTTATAATAATAACTTCCAAGGACTTGAAATTTACATTGCATTCTTAAATGAGCTGTAGAGGCACAATACCTTAAACAAGATTATAAACATGTACAGTATGTACAGTATATTATAATGAAAATAACTTTAAGTTTGTATAAATACACAAAAATACCCTAAACAGTAGAAATGTATATATAATGTTATAACAAAAGTAAGCTTAAATTTGTATAAATATACAAAAATACCCTGAACAACAGTAGAACTATATATACAGTAAGTTAAAACAAAAATAACCTTAAATTTGTATCAATTTGCAAAAATCTATATGAATGTAAAATATTTGAGACTAATAGTTACGTTTTTAGTTTAAAAGTAAATTTAATTATTTACCCTTTTATTCTATCATTCCCATATTCTATATTCTTTTCAGAGAAAGATCCCTGAATCCAGCTTCCTTTGCTTTTTTCTTTGACCATGACCAGTAACAAGTTGCAGTCAACCCCCATAAACAATGATAAACTTTCAGAATCCATCAAATGACTAAAAACCACCCATCCCAGCTCTTAGGAAGTGAGCATTGTGTTCTTAAAGTTACTTCCTGTTGTCTGGGGGGTGGTGACAGCATCTTTAGGGGACCCTGAGAAAATTGGGATAATGATCAAGTCCTGGGAGAGATAGCTGTATCATTTGTGTCATCTCCATTTGATAGGAGAGAGTAGTTCTTATGAAGTCATGATTGGAGTAGTTCTGTGAATCTGGACTGTATCAGCTAATAGCTTTGAAGCTGTTCTAGATTCAGATTTTTGAGGAAACTGCAGAAGAGTCATTTTGAGAGACTGAATCTCCTGGGTTACTTGTCTTCCTTTCTCCCTGAAAGCATACAAACTTTTAAGGGTAACATACATATCTGCATTAACACAAGTATGGAATGTGTGGCATGCACAAGTTAGCTAAAGAAGATTTTATATCTTATGTTTGAACATGTAGAAGGTATCTGCCAACTTTATAAGTCTGTTTTGACTGCATGACCACACTGTAATATAAATCTCTATTGATGCCATATAAAAGGTTGACATGTGATAATGAGTCATGAGGACTCTGTAGCTAACAAGGTTTATCATGTCTCATCCAGTCTCAGAGCTGTTCCCACATGGAGGGGTCAGCATATACATCAACAGTCTTGTAGTTTTTCTTGGTTTCTTTCTTCATGTCTGTGGCCAAGATTTTTAGATCTTCCCTGATCAAATCTGGTTGTTATCTTTATTGATTTTGAAGGAATTAATAGTTTTTTATTTCCTCTGGAAACAAAGAATAACCTCTCCTCCAGTACAACATATTTCCTGACTTCCATTCTGAAGTTAAAACATCCTTAAAATATATAGGATGGTTTAATTCAGTAGTTCCCCCCCGTAATCCAATATCCCTTAGCAGCTGCTGTTTTTTGTTCACTAGCATTTAAAAAAAATTTTTAAGTTAACAAAGCACTATATATGGTTCAAGCTCTTTGTATTGTGAAATCTCCCATCCTTATGTGGTTTATTCATTTTATATTACTCACTATCTTTTTAAATATTTCACTTTATTATTCTAAACTCTTAATTTTTTATGACTGTCTATACCCATTTTATTTTCTTTCTTCAGCACCTCCACATCTTTTAAAACATATTGCATCTTTCCAGAGGTTTTCTTGGTCTGGATCTGGCTTTACTGTGAGCCTTCAGTGTTTTCTGACTGCGGGAGACAAACCTTGAACAGCTGGGCATTGGCTAGGCTATCCACTGTGTTGCTCCACTGAGCACTGACTCTGGAGACTACAACCAGCTCTGCCAGGCTAGGGCCAGTTCAATAGACTACTCCACTGATTCTGGGCTGCAGCTGCTCTTTGCCTTTCCTTGAGAGCCAAGCCTCATGCCCATGTGTACTGGCTGGGAGCCTTGTTTACCTGTTCAAGATCTGGACAGTTTTTTTTATCTAGTACCGAATAGTATACCAACTGCTCAAATGCTTTACTGAACAGCCAGGCCTCTTGAAGGAGACACATCTCTGTACACCATGAAGATTGGGACTGCATGAGAGATTGTGGTTCCTAGGAAGCCACTTCCAACTCTGTGTTTAGAACTATTTTTTCTGTTTTTTTAGGTCTTATGTGGATTTATGCACTGCATGTTGGACAGCAAATATAGTTTTTCTGTTGGCTTAGCAGCTGCTCAGGAATCTACTGATATATTAATTACCATTCATAGCTCCACATTGGGTACCAAATGTCGCTGGACTTTCTTGTTGGACTTTCTTTGCACCATCAGCCTCCAAATAATGACAGGGAGACATTTTATTAATTTTGAATGCTTGACCTTTTAGCTTAGGCTTGTCCCACTAACTCTTAGAATTTAACTCATTCCTATTAATCTATGTTCTGTTATGTGGCCTTTTACCTTTTCTCTGTAAAATTCTGTATGTCCGTCTGTCTCAGATTCTCTCAGTGTCCCACTGGCGTTTTCTTTTACAAGACAGAAGAGCATCCCAATGTGTTTATCTATCACATTTTCTCTCTGCGTCTAGTCCTCAATGGAGCCTTAGCCTGCTTTTGTTTTCACCATTGTGAATAGTGCTGTCATACTCTTGGTTGTGCATTTATCTTTTTGACACAATTTCATTTCCTTTGGGTATGTATCCAATAATGGGAATCGCTAGATCATATATTAGTTCTATTTTTAATTTTTTGAATAGTTCAATACTGTTTATCATAATGACTGTTTTATTTTCATTCATACCAATAAAAATATTTCTCCTTTCTCCACATCCTCATTGGTCTTTGCCTTTTTATTTTAGATGATAGCTATTCCAATAGGTACAAAGTAATACTTGATTGTATGTTAATTTGCATTTCCTGATTAGTGATACCCACCATTCCCTCCCATATATCCATTTGTCCTTTATATTTCTTCTTCTGAGAAATATCTATTGAAGCCCTTTGCCCTTTAAAAAATATTTTTGTTTTAAATCTTGGCATTTAATTGGGTTTCCTAAGTACTGTTTTGAGTGACTTCTTTCATACACTACAGCTGTGTGGGATTCTTATTGGAAGTGTAAAAACTTGTCTTGCATGTCTATTAGATCTGCTCATCTCTGTCTGAGTGAGGCTTTAGCCCATTTACAATTGATATAAATATTAAAATGGCTGAATTTAAACTTACTGCTTGATTCTGGTTCTCATCTACGCTTTGTTTTCTTGTTCTCGTCCTCTGTTTTTTTTTTTTGATTGTTCAGTTAGTGATTTCATGCAATCTATCTTTTTGGTATGACATTTCTCTTGGTAAACTATAACATTTTATATTTTCATTAAGTTGATTTTGGATTTGGATTTTTATTACATATCTTAAATTTTTTATAGCTTACCTTGAAGTGATATACAACTTCATGTGCAGCATAATTATCTAAAATTTCTTTCATTTCATTCCTTAGGTTATTAACATGCCTATATTAATAGTGGGATTTTTAATGATCTAATTTTTATTTTCCCATTCTTGTTTTACACCTGCCTTTTCAATTCATCACTTTTTATGTGAATTATGCATTGGGTTTCTTTCTTTATTCATTCAATGGCACTAAATGTAATTATACTAAAGTTATTCTAAGACTTCTCCATTATTTCTACTTTATTTGAGCTGAATTTATCTTCTTTTTTGTTTAGTTTGTCACTGCTTCTATATGCTCTAAGTGGGCTTTCCTACTTTTTTTTTCTATTTTTAACTCCCAAGCCTTCCCCTATCATGTGGGTGAGATTTTATACCTCTCTCCTCCCGCCCCCGAATCTCCAGTCCCAATGTTACACTGATAGCTCCTATGTTGTTTTCATTTGGGTCATAAGGAAGATCCAGTTTCTGTACCAGAAACCAAGGTTAGCATCGCTAGTCTCTGCATCTATTTCCTCCACGTGCTACGTGGGTATATGTTTTATTGATTTTACTTTGGAGACTTTTCAACAACCTTACATTATGAAAGAACTTTATCCAGCTGTTTCTTCAGGGGGGCAAGACTGCTACTGTAGTCCTGAATTCAGCCACTGATTCCTAGGCTCCTCCCTGTATGGAAAGTGTGCTGTTGCTTCCTGTTATTCTGCAGGAGTTAAGTGTTCTGTAACTTTTTCCCCTTGCAGACTTGGTGCCCAATAGGTCTCCAGCTTCAGCCCATCACTGAATTTCTGTTCAATTTTTATGCAAGGTATTATATAACATAAAAAAGCTTAAGTATGTCTTTAATTTTAATTTAATTTTAAATACTTTATTTTCCAATTTTTGCTTTGGACCACACAAATAGCTCAAAATATAAATGCAGGATCATATTCACTTATAGTCTACTTTCCGTTCCCCCCAAGACATTGTGATAAACGGTTTTATTCTCATTATACAATAGAAAAGATCAGAAAATAAGAGGCACAAAAATGTGGGTGGAATGCCCTTTATTTTATTCCTAAAGGCTCTTACTTATGTTAAAGATATGCTTCATCTTTTCTCCAACTCCATATAAGTTTTCCTTTTCATCTAAGTGTTTGAGAAGAAAAATAATCAATTATTGGCCTGAGATGACTTTCTCTGTAGGATGAGTAATAGTGGGTTTTGTTTGTTTGTTTGTTAATTATATTTTATATTTAAAACTGAATTGGATACTCCAGCCAGGGAAGCTGGTAGGCTATCTGCAGACTTTCACCTGTTCCTCATCTCCTCCAATCCCAATTCCACCAGTCTTACCCCAGTCCTATAGGAGAACACTTACTGTAGCTCGCCTACTCCTGCCTGCATCTCCAGTGGTTCACACAGATATTCTTCTCCAACCTTCCTCCCCACTCATGCTGTTATCCCAGCCCCCAATTCCAGCCAATCAAGCCTGCCTACTGGCAAGTAGGCCAGTAAAACAGTTAGGCAAGCTTCAGAGTTCCACACCCCCCCTTTCCTCCATACAAACTTTTAAAGGTAACATACATGTCTGCATTGACACAAGTATGGAATGTGTGGTGTACACAAGTTAGCTAAAGAAGATTTTGTGTCTTATGTTTGAACATGTAGAAGGTATCTGTCAACAAGAAAACAAAGCATAGGTGAGAACGAGAATCAAGCAATATATCTCCACTAGAGTGCAGAATCAAGCAATATATCTCCACTAGAGTATTGCTCCTCAAATTACTCCACAAAACAGAAAAAAGATTGCCAAATTTGTTTTATGAGGCCATAGTTAACCTGATACCCAAACTACATAAAGACCCAACAAAGAGAATTGCAAACTGATTTTCCTTTTGAATATAGAATCAAAGGAAATCTCCTGATGTAGGAGGGTCTTCTTCTATCTATCTGTTGCTTTCATTGATTAATTAATAAATAAAACTGYTTGGCCTGATAGGTCAGAACATAGGTAGGCGGGGAAGACAGAACAGAATGCTGGGAGAAAGAAAGCCGAGTCAGGCAGACGCATGAAGGTCTGGCCCAAGATGGACATAGGTTAGAATCTTCCCGGTAAGCCACCACCTCGTGGTGCCACACAGATTATTAGAAATGGGTTAATCAAGATTAGAGAGTTAGCCAAGAAGAGG
>LOJH01059725.1:0-11225 GCA_001685095.1 Ellobius talpinus
CTTTATTAAACCAATGAAAGTAACACAAAGACAGATGACCCTCCTCCATCAGGCATGTCCAAACATGGATTGGCAACACTGAACCCATCAAGGGGACAGAGAAAGAACATGACACATCGCTGTACTTATTTATTTCTTTTGTTTTGTCCCAGGATGACCTTGAAGTTGGTAAGTCGTTGGGGTGAACTTGACCTTTGGATCTTCCAGTGTCCGCATCACAAGTTCTCTGATTACAGACATATTACCACCACACCAATTTTATGCAGTGTTGTGGGTGGACTCCAGGGCATCGTCCATGCTAGGCAAGTACTCTACCAACTGAACTACACCCTTAGTCCAGACTAAAGCATCTTTCTGTAAAGATGGGAGAAGTGATGTGGTCTGTTTTGATGTCCTTTGGGAAAGGAAGGAGTCTGTTATGAGGACTCCAAAGTCCCGAAAGTCTAAAAGTCAAGAGAGAGATCTGAGAATTTGTGACACCAGCAGTTGAGAATGCTTAATCCTATCATACTATCATAATAACAGCACAGCTATAGATATAAGGCAAGTTACCACTTATAGGACGTGCTGACATTTATATTTTTAAGGTATTATGCTTTTATGTATATGAATTTTTCCTGTGCTCCAAATATGTATGTGCCCCGGGTCTACAGAAGTCATAAGAGGCCATTGGATCCCCTGGAACTGGAGATACAGATGGTTGTGAGCCACCATGTGGGTACTGGGAATTGAGCCTAGGTCCTCAGTAAGAACACACGTTCTTAACCACTGAGGCGTCTCTCCAGCCCCCTCATTTACATTTAATGGTGTATGAGTGGCTCTTAGGACTTCCATTCCTACTGGCAGGATCCTCACACATATACAAGACAACTCAGTGATTTGTAGAACTAACAGCTTGATATCAAATTAAAACATTATTTTGCCATCTAAGCAAACATTCATCAAATTACAGTACATTAATGACTCAGACTTTTATGGCCAGAGATATCTTTCATAAATGAATTGAAAACCTCGCATATATTGAAAAGTAATAGAATGCATAAGTAGATCAGGGTGTATGTCTTCCACTGCATTGTGGGTAGACGGTTTTAAGATGCTGCTGCCCAAGAATGTCCAAAGGTGGGACGGGCTCATTAGATGTGATCAGAGTGATTTGAAAGTTGGCATGAGCTTACTCACACTATGGTTTCAACAGTGAGCAGGTGCTGATGAAAACTGTTCACTGTCACAGGAGCCGTGGTTGACAGTTTGCAGTTCTTATGTCGACAACCAACCAAGTAGAATGGATACCTAGCATCAGCCCGTTTGCTAAGTCTCAGTCCTCAGAAAACTGTCATCGGCTGGCAGATGAACAGCAATGCTTTCAGTTCTCCCTGTTCATCTTCAGATTTGTCTATGTGTATGTGACTGTGTATGCATGTGGGCATGTATGCATAGAGGACAGAGGACAACTTGCAGAAGTCCATTCTCTCCTCCCACTGTGTGAATTCCCAGGATCCAACCGACATCTCAGGTTTGGTGGGAGCCCTCTTTACTGACTGAGTCACCTCCCAGTCCTCTTTTAGTTTTTAAAATGTTTTGGGGGGACTGGAGAGATGGATCAATTGTTAAGAGCCCTGGCCTCTCTTCAGAGGACCCCAGTTCAGATCCCAGCACCCACATGACAGCTCACATCTTCAGAGGACCCCAGTTCAGATCCCAGCACCCACATGACAGCTCACATGTTCCGGCGTTCTGTTGTCCTCTCCTGGTCTCCTCCAGCACTTCACACGTGGTGCACATACATAGACGCACACAGGCAAAATACTCATTAACTAAAAACAAACATTTAAAGAGGAAATTTAAAAACATTTTGGGTTTTGTTTCCTAAATTCTGTACATCAAGAATGTATTATTTCTAACAAGCACAGAAATGAATAGAATCCTTAATATTCCTTTTTGTGAAAATTACATATAATTTCTGATAACTCCACGTCTGTCTGTCTGTTTCTGGTGTCCTTTTCCCTCCTTTCACCAAGTTCGTCTTTAGTTCCTATATTTTACGGAAAACCCCAGGCATGGGTCAAAGGCAGGGGTATTCTTAAATACCCAAATGAAATCAACACTGAAAAGACTAGTGTGTAAAGTCTCTTACTGCTTACTGGTGAGAACCCACAAGGAGAGCAGTTGTAGTTTTTGTGGAGAATCCGTCCATCCCAGTTGTCCCATGTCTGTAAGAATCTTCTGTCGACAGAGGAAGACGATTAGAGCATCCATGTGACTTTGGCTGAGCGCTGGGCTCTGCACTCTGTACTTTCCTTAGATAAGAATCCTTCCAACCACCCCATCAGGAAGGCTCTATTGTTGTGCTAATTTTACAGGCCGAGGCTTAGAAAGGTCAGGTCATTTAGATGTGGTCACACAGTTAGCGTGGTGATATCGAGATGTGGCTTGGGCTCACGCCACAGTTTGTGTTCTTAGCCTGTGCATAGTCCTAATGCTGCTGCTTTATTTTTAATTTGTGTGTGAAAGAGTCAATGCAATGTTTGGAATTAGAATGAATATGTACTGTACTTACACACACATACACATGCACACAGACACGCACGCACACGCACACACACACACACACAAACTCAGTAGAAGCTTATTATTCAACCTGTTGGCATTCAAAACCCTTGCAGGAGACAATAGCTGTAGTGTAGCTACAATGCACAATCATTGAAATGCAGAGCCTTCCCAATGCTACTCACCTTTAAGGACTGTGTGAAGTGAACGAGTTAAAACATCTAGAGTCCCTGGATGAAGGCCTGGCACACACTTAAGATCTCAGGAAATACCCACTGCCACTGTATTTTGTTGAAAGTTTTTCACTTAGAGACTGAGGAAGCTTGCAGAAGAGGTCATCAGTGAGGCCCATTACCTGGAAGAAAGTCACAGACCCTGGCCCTAAGTGGGACATAGAGCATGTAGCCACTGTCTTCACTTTCATGCCCAACATTTATTTGCACTCTGTATCCCCAATCCCCCCCCCGCCCCTCATCACCTCATTCCAGAGACCCTGCTTTGCTCTGTGGTTTGGATAAGGAAAAGAAATGAGTTTTGAAAGAATCTGCCTTTCTGTGGGTTAAGAGGAGTCAGAGTGAGTTCTGGCAGGTGTGGATTCCACAACTAACTGAAAGTTCTGTCTTGTTCAGAATGTGGCTGAGAGGAGTTTGTCTAGTGGTTTGAAATGGACAGGATGCGAGGCTGATGGGGTGCTTACTGTGCAGGGAATGCCTGGTTGGGACCCACAGAGGATTCATGCTGGGCTGGTGTGGGAAATGAACTTATCTGGGGATGCTAGATTGTGGGGAGGAGGGTGAGCTAAGCCTGCTCCTCTCTGTCCTTTGCTGCTTCCCATTGGACCTTGTCTTTCCAAGTGTTCTAGGCAAGCGGCAGCTGTGGGGATAGAGACCCTGATATGTAGAGGTTAAGAGCTGATAAGAGAATCTCTGTCTCTTCTTGGGGACGAGGAAGACCAGCCAGCAATTTCTGGGACAGGCGATGGCTGAACCACGGAGTGCCCCCTGATAATCTGGGGAGCTGCTAACATTTATAGAAAATGGAAATATATTTAAAATTCAAACATATAATTTTGACTATTTCCAGCCTTCCATATGTGTATCAGCAAAAGTGAATTTTGAGAGCAGTAGTGGGAAAATACCGCCTGGGGAAAAAGAAAAGTGACTGCGGAAGCCTGGTTTCCAGAATAATTTATTTCACAATAAGAGCAAATCCCTTTCCCCAGGGGAATATTTGACACAGTAATTGCACTGGGGAACAGTCACTGTTTCGTTTCATTTTCTCTCTCTTTTTAAAAACTTTCTTTGTAAAGAAATATGCTACGACTTCCTGAAAGAATAACTTGAACAATAGGAACAGGTTGTAAGGTGGGTATTTTATGTGTGTGTGTGTGTGCACAGGACGTGAATAGGTAGCCATTCGTTTATTGTTGCACCTCAGAACAACATCTCAGACAATCAAAAGAGAAAATTAGATACACATGAGGTGGAGATGCTACAAAATGCATCTTTACAGATTTAGGGCAGAAGAGAACACAGCCATCTGCCTGGCACAGATCAAAAAGCTGAGCTCAATCAGAATCACCACTGACCAAGGAGTAGTTATTTGATGGCTTCTGGTTTCTTTCAAGAATGTAGAATTCACCAGGCGGTGGTGGCGCATGTCTTAATCCCAGCACTCAGGAGGCAGAGGCAGGAGGATCTCTATGAGTTCAAGGTAAGCCTGGTCTACAGAGTGAGTTCTAGAACAGCTGGGGCTACATTGGGAAAGCCTGTCTCAAAACAAACAAACTAATTAATTAATTAATATAGAAATCACCAATTTGTTGTTAAGAACAATTCGGCCTTCACACTAATTGTGAATGTACTATTGATCTCAGAAACTGTAAGGAGATAAATGCAGATTTATAATTGATATATCGCAAAGGTGTGTGGCAATAGCTGAAGTAACATGAATGTAGGATACTTGAACTATGTTCCCAGATTTCTATTTTTCCCAGTTTCACGTAGGCATGTATGCACAGCACATTTGCATGTATACCTACACATGTATTCCTGCATGTAGAGGCTCGCAGTTGATGTCAAGAATCATGCTCAGTTACTCTTCCACTCTATTTGATGAGGCGAGGCCGCTCAGTCAAACCCAGAGCGCACTGATAGGGCTAGTCTTGTTAGCCAGTTTGCTCCAGGGGTCCCATTTCTGACTTCTAAGGTTAGAATTAAAGGTGGACTGTGATGACTTCTGGACATTGGAGTGGACCCTAGGGGTCCGAAATCCAGTCTACATGCTTGTGTCATGGCACTTTAATCACTGACCCACCTCCCCAGTTCCCAAGATTTCTATATTTTATAAGGATCCATTGACATGTGCCTGCAGATACGTTCAACATGGGTATAATTCTTTAATATTGGCTATGGTATTTTATATATATTTTTTAAGGTTAGCATACAAAGTAGTGGGTTCCATCACGATACCATCACAAACAAAAAGATTAAGAAAATGAATATTTTAAATAATGTTTTTGTTTTTTGAGATCTTCATACAGTATTTTCAGCATATTTGTCCCCCCAACTCCTCCCAGATCCTCCCACTCAGTTTCCTGTGTCACTGCTCTATTTCAAAACTAAATAGAAAATCAAATCTGTGGAGACCAGTTTGTGTTGGCCTACTCCTGGGCATGGGGCAGGGCCTGTCTTGGAGCACGGTTGATAAACCAACTATCACTCCCTTGAAGAAAACTGTCTTTCTCACAGTAGCAAATACCAATAGCTCCTCGGCCAGGACAGGGACTTTGTGCTCACCCCCATCCCTCTATACTGTAACGTTTGTCCGGCTTGAGCTCATGTGGGCTCTCTGCGTATCGCTATGGAGGTTCATATGTGCATCTCCTCTGTTGTGTCTGGGAAAAGTTACATCCTTGAGTCATCCACTACTTTTGTCTCCTAAGTCTTTCTACCCCTTTTCTAGTCTTACAGGAAGAACTGTGATCTTGACAGCCCATCTAGGGCAGAGGACAATGCATATTTTAAGCAAAAGACTTTCATGTGACCATTTTAATGGTTGACACCTGTTACCTATCCATGCAATTTAAATATCCATGCTTTAAGGTAGAGGAGTTGAAGTGACATGTCTTTGTCTCAGATGAATCCTGTGGGGTTCAGTCGCCTCCAAGCTCCAGGCTCCATCCTCAGGGTGGTGATGCCATCTCAGGTTCTGGTACCTGTAGTAAATTCAGCTGCAACAAAGTTTAGGGGTGGCAGTTGGCAGTTGCTATTTCTCTGGGAGCTTTTGTAAGAGGGATGGAGGAAATGGAGGGATGGCGAGTGTCACACTTGGAGGAAGAGCAGAAGATCCTGTGTGAGGACCACATGTTCTCAGGCAGGAAGTTTCCTTGCAGACTCTGCTGTGATCTCCGGGAAGCATGGCAAGGAATTCCCAGGCTGCATTCTTTTTTGCATAGAAGAAAATCAAACATCACGGCAGCTTTAGAAAGTGAGTGAGAGATCCGCAGGCCACAGGAAAATGAGAAAAGAAACAATCTAAATCCACGCTGGTTGTGATGAGATTAACATTTCCAAAAGCAGCTAGATTGTCTTTTATTTTATATCACCACTGTTTCCCTTACTATAAAAACCATATATGGTAGGAAGTTGTGAAATGAAAAGAATTCACAATCCTTCCTCCAACAGGAGAAATACCCTTAAGATGTTTTTGTTTTGTTAATTTCATTATGTAGATGAGGAAACTAATATTTAGATTGGTGGTGCACACCTGCACTCCCAGCACTCAAGGGGCTGAAGTAGGAGGGTTGCAAATTCAAGGTCAGCCTGGGCTGTATGCTGGGAACCTCTGCCAAAAGGAAAGTTAAACAAGCAAAGCAAATAAACAAAAGTAACAAATATGTAGGGAAGTCAACTGACATGCCTGTGAGCCACAGTTCCTGGAGGACTCACAGGTCTGACAGACAGGACACAGCCCCTATAGGACTCTCAGGTCTGACAGATAGAACACAGCTCTTATAGGACTCACGGTCTGGCAGACAGGATATGCATTAAGCTCAGCCGAGAGTTTACTTTGAGAGAAACTGGCTGATTTTTCTTTCAGTGTCACCAATGCAAGCCAACCTCTATCTACTAAAGTCTCCATGGCTGCAGTTGTCTGACTTGGAAGCCCTTCTCTTTGGCTAGGTGATGGGAGAGCTCTTCATAGACACCTCTGTGGTTTGGAAGCAGGATGCAATCAGACCCTAAGAGGCCCAACCCTGAGCCCAGCCTTTCTCTACTACACTTGGCTATTTCACTGACTCAAGTTTAGACTGACGGTGCTGCTTTCTCACTCATCTATGGCTGAGCATTCGTGGCCACTTTTTCTTAGAACTTTGACAAGTTATGCATCTCTACATTGGCCACTACCCACCACAAAAAATGCTTCTCTTGAAGCAGGAGAGGTGGCTCAGCAGTTAAGAGCATGAGCTGCTCTTCCAGAGGACTAGGTCTTGTTGGTCATTTGGATTCACACTCTGGTCAGTTCTCATTCAGGGAAATGTTTTCTAGTAGGCAGAGCCGAGAAGTTTCCGAAGCTGAGTTTGGGCTTGAAGGAACATTTTATTTAATCTGGCAAACCAGTAAATAGAGGGGACTAGGGAAAGTGAGTTTCACTGGTTTTCTACTCTCCTTATCGTGTTTGAGAATATATAACATGGGAGTTCACACGCTTGAGCCCTCATTCATGTAAACACACATGGATGCACACACCACACACATGCACATGCAAGAGAAAAATGAAAAGGAGATTATTTTTGCAAGCATCTACATAGTGGCCCAATGATAGCTTTCTTGGGGGAACTTCTAATTTAGGCTTAGACAAATTACACCAAAGAACTGAATCTAGCCTGCAATCCTCCCCATCCTGCCTTAAAACTCTGTTGGAGCACAGTAATGCTGATCCCTTCATTTACGGGCCTTTGGAGGAGCCGGCTGACCCAACCTCCTCTTGGTGGAGGTGTTCCTGGATGCAGCCCTCGCATATAACTCTCCCTTGTCAGCATCAACATCCTTGAAGGCTCATCCTGACAAGGAAAACACCATGGACACCAAAGGTTTCTGCCTTTGGGACTGCAGAGGTGGGTCATACTGCAGTGACAGCATCTACAGACATCAGACACCGCTTTGCCACTGGGACATTAAAAGCAGCTTTTCCATTGAGATCTCCTTTTGGGTCCCTGAAATGTCATTCTCAAATCAAAAATGATGAAAAGATAAAGAAGAGTAGATTTGTTTGGTGGATGTAGCTTACCACCCCTTGAGTTTGTTATATATCTGATCTTAGGATGCTGACTACAGCCATCTTGGCTAATCCTGAAGCTAATGACAATTATGTACATAAAGAGCTATGTTCTGCTGGTCTTTTGAGTAAATAATAGCCAGGTGTGTTTGCCTACCTTGCTGATGTCTGTGAGAGAAAGCTTTGGGGGCCGTGTTCTTTGTGTGTGTGTGTGTGTGTATGTGTGCACATGTGTGCCAGCGCAAGTGTGTCATGTGTGTGCTATGGCAAGCAGGTGGTGGTTAATCTTCCTTGTTTGAGGCAGAGTCATTGGTTTGTTTTCATAGCCTGCTATGCCAGGCTGCCTGGTGGGAGAGTTGTCGATTCTCCTGACTCTGCCTCCCGTAATACCATAGGAGACCCTGGATTAGATGCTGCTTATGTGGGATCTGAGCATCTGAAGTTGGTCTTCACACTTGAGGGGTCTGAGCATCTGAAGTCCGTCTTCACACTTGCACAGCCAGAATTTTGCACACAGCATCTCCCTAGCTCTGAGACATGTTCTGAAGTCTCTGAGTTGAAATAAGAAGGACCTGGCCATCCCTTCTCAAACACCAGCTCCCCTTGTGTCTGTTTGTCAGGCACATGCCCTCCTTTGGGTGCCCAGCTTTGCCATCATCTTTCTCCATCTTAGCCAGCCAACCCCCATTCCCCTTCTAATCCCAGGCCCAATGTCTTTTCTGCAGCCAGTCTTTCCCAGACAGACGCTTCCTCTTGCTGCGACCTGAGAATATTTTTCCTACCCTTTCATAGCCTCCCTCAGATGGTGGATTTGCATTTTTATGTCTCACTTCCCCAGACAGTGGGCGAAGACAGTCCCTTTCATTTTTGTGTCCTTGGTTCCCAGAGCGGTAGCGGTATTCTAGCACACAAACCACGAGCAAGATTGGGAAATGCAATGAAAAGTAGAGATGCAGAGCCCTGGAGTGCTCACCTGGGTGAGCCTCGCTTTTTCAGCTGTGGCGTGGAAACAAGAGCCATACTGGGTCAGGGGTTAACGTGAGGATCAAGTGAATGGCTTCTTACAGGGTTTAGCCCAGGACCTACTTCAGAGAAAAGACTCAGGGTTGGATGCTTCTTTTGTATCCTATTTCCAGTCCTTTCTTAAAGTTATATTTTAATTTATTTCCTTTGTAGGGAGGCACATGCCATGTGTGGTTAGCAGAGGACAATTTGCAGAAGTTGCTTTTCTTTTTCTACCAAGTGTGTCCCTAAGGCTCAAAAGCAGGTTATCCCGGCTTGGTAGCTGGCGTTTTTAGCCCCAAAGTCATCTCGTAGGGCCTAGGCCCCAATTCTCTCATATAAGATGGTAGACATTTGTACCTACAATAACCTGATGACTGATTTGATGGGTGAGTGTTTCCTGTGGCCCCTCACATTTCTTTATTGAGGCCACCACTATATAGCCGAGCAATGCCTAAGTTGTAACTGGCAGGGAGTTAATCTGATTTCTTTTCATTTAATGAAAGGCATTCTCCCTACTTGGGCCAAGTTGAGAGTCTCTGAACTTACTTTTTCTTCAATCAGGTCAAGCAGTCCTGTGCAGAAAGGAATCACACCAAAGGCCAAGGAATGGACTCCAGTATCGAAGCTCATTAATATCACTAGCATCTTAACAAATGGGAGGCCGGCAAGCCAGACCGTGTGGCCACTTGGTCACAAGGCGGGGGTCTGCCCTGGGGCCCTGCGCACATTGAGTGGACGGGTACAAGTGCCATCCATATTTCTCTGCCCAGCTCTGGCCCCCGCCTCTCATGTCAGCCTGCTGAGCCGGCTTGGCTGAGCATCCTGGGCTTCGCACAGAAGATTTATTCTTCAAGACTGACCTACATGGACGTATGTATCTAAATTCACAAGTGCTTGAGTTTGATGGCAAGCAACAAAAGGTCAGGGGAAAAACAGGCGAGACATTTAAATCAAAATGATGAAACTGGGTAATTTCATTAGCAACAGTTGTATTTACTGGAAGTCACAGATGGTGCAGTTTAGCTCATAGCCAAGTTTTTAGGACAAAATAAGAAAGAAGAAAGAAATATTTCAAGGGAGAGTTGGTTAAAAATTAAATAGGCACCAGATGGTTCAAGATTGTCTTTCCTATAAATTTGGTGAACGAAGGCAGCCTGAATCCGAAGGCTTTCTGAATGGGGTTGGAGTTTGCAAAAGGACTTTGAGACTGTATATAAATAAGGCCTTTTAAAGTTAGAGATATTAAGTCTGGAATGTTGAGTGGAGGTGACACTCACACAAACCACATTAAAGCTAATTTAGCTGTTTGTTGCCCATTAATTTCCAATACTTAACATTTTTGAGAACCTACTCTGTGCTAGAACCTATTTTGTATTTATGTAGGTGTATGTATGTGTTCATGGTGTGTGTGTGTGTGTGTGTACATGATTCGGTACACATGTGGAGGTCATATCTTTCCTTCCACCATCATGTGAGTCTGGGGCATTGAACTCAGGAGGTCAGACTTACGCAATAAGTACTTCCACTGGTGCAGTCAGCACCCTGTCCATCTGCCCTGAGGGTTTTGAGACAGTCTCTCACAGAACCCAGAACTCACTGATTTGTTAAGCTGCATTTCAGAAAGCCCCAGGGACCCTCCTGCCTCTACCTCCCCTGTGTGGGGATTACAGAAGTGTGTAATCACTCACTCACACACACACACACACACACACACACACACACTTTCGGTTCTGATGATCAAACTCAAGTCCCTTATGCCTGAGTAGTAGAACTTTACCAACAGCCCTTTCCCCACTCCAAGAGCCTTCGTTTCAAGTGTCATTGAGAGAGAAAGTGGAAGTTTGTCCTTCTTTCTGGAATGTTGGGAAGTTTCTTGCCCAGACCTAGAGGGAGAGAAAATGTAGCTTTGATACACTATATCTGGGAAGACGTGATTGTTACGCCCCTGGACTATGTGGTAAGAACTACTCTGCCAGTATCTCACACTTTAGAGATGAAAATCTAATCCTTTTCTCATGCCCAAAGCCCTTTGAGAGCCAGCTTTGTGGACCCTTCAGGCCCTGGAGTTCCCAAAGCTGGTGTGTGTTGCATTGTGGAGGAACTGGGTTCCAGCAAGCAGCATGGTGCTTCCGCCAAACATGGTGATGGGAAAGCAAACATTCCAAGCTCCCTCTCATGTCTCATCTTGCTTCTCCTGAACCTGCAGGGAACTCTTTGTTCCTCTCTCACCTGTGTGTGCTGTCTCTCTAGCTACTTTACCCCAAGCTTACCCCTGGCTCCAGCATTGGCTCCTTAACACCCTCTCTGCAAAGGGTCTTGTAACATGAGGGGGGCCTGCTTGTTGGGGTTTCTGTCCCACCCGGTTCCCCACAGCCGGCAAGCCCCAAAGAAAA
>LOJH01059727.1:0-11224 GCA_001685095.1 Ellobius talpinus
GTGGGAAGGGCGCCGGGTGGTGGGACAGCCTTAAGTTTCCCTCGCTGGTTGGCAGCTATGTCATATTATGGTGGACCAAGCCCAGGTTTGGGAATACTAGCGTAGGTTCGAATCCGACACCCATACACTTAGAATACCCTCTCATTAGGAACCTTTATTAACTTCCCAAAGCCCTCCGATTCTCTATTTGCAAAATCTGCGTGTTCCCTGTCTTCATAGAGAAAATGCAGAAGTACCTTGGCCCCAACTTACAGAGCTTCCAGCACTTTCTACCTCCTAGGTGTATTCCCTGCATCAGTTCATTTAAATTTCCCAAAACCGGGAGAAAGGAATGACTACAAATGACTATTAACAGACTAGACACTGAGGCACGAAGAAATTTACTAAGATCACAGTAGCAATTGACAGGCCACTAGTCCCATTATCTCCTGCCAGTGGGAGTATCGTTTATTTATTTGGGGGAATCCTTGCAAAGAAAAAAAAAGTCTAATGCAGGAACAGGGAACAGCTCAGTGAGTAAAGCACTGGCATACAGGTGCGGGGACATGAGTTCGAATCCATTTCCAAGACCCATATAAACTTGTAGTTGTAATCCTGGCTATCTAAATAAGAGAAATTATAAACAGAAGAAACCCCACAAAAGACGCTGTTTTAAACACAGTGGAAGGTGAAAACCTATATCAGAGGCTGTCCTCTGACCTCCACACATACACCACAGCACGTGTATACACACACACACACACACACACACACTGTCTGGGAAGCACTATGTGCCCAGTTTATGCAATGCTGGGGATCAAGCCCTGAGCTTTGAGTAAGGTAGTCAAGAACTCTATGACCAAGCAACACCCCAGCTTTGGGTTTGGATTTTTGTTTTGTTTTTTGCTTTTATCTTTCCATATTACCTTTTGACCACAGTTTGTTTACAAGCAAAGTTTTGGGTTGTTGTTAAATAGAATTTACAAGTTCAAGATAGGAAAGCAATTGTTACCCAGTATGCATTGCACGTATTCACACTTCTGTGACTTCCTCTGCCTGTAACACAACCAGCTTTTCCTCTGCCGCTAGGCCAGCCTAATCTGCCTTGCAAATTCCATCCATCCTTCAAAGCTTGAGTCCAGCGTCACCTCCTTGGAGCAGCCCTCCTTACAGGGAAACTAGTCAATTTGTGCTAACCCCACCCCCCACTCCCGGCCTCTCTTGCTGGGCTAACACTCACTGGCTATTTCATTTTAGTAGAATCAGGGTCTTGCTACATAGCCCAGGGTGACTGGGACTCACTGTGTAGCCCAGGCTAGCCTTGAGTTTTTGTTCCTTCTGCCTTAGCCTCCTGAGTTCTGGGATTACAGGAGAATGCCACCACAGGCAGCTTCTCGCTGTGCTGAAGTTCGGTGCTGGCCTGTGACCCCAGATGAACTATATACAGTCTTCACAGGTGTGGGGTTTGTCCTGCATTCATCAATGAACCACCTACATCCAGCACAGTGCCTGATACAGAACAGTCGAAGTGCAGAGAAAGTTTGTTCACACGAGTTTGAGCTCTGCTTTGCAGGTAACAGTCTTCCTTTTATACCCCTCACAGCGAACACGTGACTGCATTTCCTTTGCCACTTTGGGAAGCCCTGCTCACCACACTACTACCCTGTACAGCTGGGTTCTTAGATGGACGAAGGAGGTGAAGAAATCCAGCCCCAAGAGCAGAGCTGCTGGGCCACTCTGCCAGATGTGTGCCTACAATGTATCTTCTGGTGGCTGGGGGACAGGGACAGGTCCCGAGCTGCCCTGGTCTGCAGAAAGTGGAACCAGACAATGTACTCAGCTGACCTCTGGCGACACAGGACCATCACATTCAGCGGGAGGCTGTCTAGGGCACACGCATCCGAATTTGAGTCAGCGCTCTGGTATGTTAAGAAATTTGGCCGCTACCTGGAACACTTGGAAATCGAGTTCCTGAACCCTTACAATGCCGTCTTGACCAAGAAGTTCCAGGTCACCATGAAAAGCCTCCTGTCATGCCTCGGCAAGAGTAACAACCGTCTGAAGTCACTCTCTATCCGGCACCTGGAGCTGGACCGATTGGTCTGGAGAAACAGCATCCGAGGCTCACTCATCAAGAGCCTGAGTTTTTTCCTAAAGAAAATGGGCAAACACCTGGACCATCTTAGCATGAAAGGAGCCCGGCTTACAGTGGAGCAAGGCTGCCGCATCCTCAACTCCCTGAGCTACCTTCAGAATAAGAACTTGGCCTCAGAGCTCAACATCGAGGACTTCTTCAGCCATCACCTGGCCGTCTATGGCAGCTCCCAGTTCAACAAGGCCATGGCCACATTCCACAACCTGACTTTCCTAACCCTCAACTACAACTGTATCTCCGATGAGCTGCTCAAGATCCTGAGTGAGAACAATGCTGGGACCCTCCAGACCATGAACATCAAATGCCACGTTCACGAACCCCATGGCCAGGTGGTCTGGGGCATGTCCTGGGCCAAACTAGCCAGGGAGGCCAGCAACCTGAAGGTGAACTTCTTCTTTGAGCGAGTCATGACGTATGAGCGCCTGGCCCGGATCTTGCTGCAGGAGATTCCAGTCAGGAGCATCAGCCTAAGCTGCTATTTCAGTGACCCAGACTGGTCCATGCGGCCCACTCTGACGCATCTTCTGCCTACCTTCCGGAACACCCTGCAGGTAATTGGAGCTTGTGTGGAGCTATTGTTCACAGGGAAGCCTGCTACCTGTTCTTGGCTAGGCTTCTTTTTTTCTTCTTTTTCTTTTTTTGTTAGGATATTTTTAGTATAATCTTTTTTCATTTTACATAGCTATCTCGTTCCCACTACATGCTCACTTAGTTCTTTATCGAAGTTCTACATGTTCCCACGCACACTCTCAGGCCTCCCACGCACCTCCTCGCAAGACCACTGTTCACTGCCTACACGCAGGACTAAGGGAACTTCCTGGCTGGCTGTCCACCAAAAAGAGCTCCCTTTCCCTATTGTAGAGCTGTAAAGCCTGAGCCAAGAGGTATCTTGCTGGCGACGGGCAGCCTCTTGCCACTGGCTCACAGCAGTAGACAGGTTGCCCCTTGGTTCCTGGGGTCGGCAATAAACGGGGACAGGAAGAACCAAACTTGGCAGTCACTGGAGACCTCTGGGCAGTGCCAGCACCTCTGACCCCTTCTCCCCACTGTCTCCCTCCTGTGCTTTTCTAGAAGCTAACATTCGAGTTCAACAACAACAACGAGTCACTAGACGAGCAGCTGCACCACCTCATCCTGGCCTGTCGAAAACTGTTTTACTTCAAAATCTGGGCTTTCCTGGACGTTACGTTTGTGGAGCGGATCCTGAAGAGTCAGGAGGAGAGGCAGTGCTCCCTGCGTACACTAAAGGTAAGGACCCTCAGCTGCTTGTATGGGTTGAAGCGGGGACACCTAGACTTGGCACTCCGATGAAGGGTGGAAATTGGAACAGGAAACACGTACGAGACAGACACTGTCCCCTGAATCTGTCCGTGGGAGACGACCAGCCCCACAGGCAGGATCTAAAAGTCTCTTACACTCTGTCTCCCATGGGTTCTACATCCATGAAGCCTGCCAACTTTGTTTTTACTGAAGATGTACATTTTTATATTACTCCCTAAGCATAACATCCACATTATAGTAAGAATTGTAAGCAACTCAGAGATAATTTGCATGCACTGTTTTATTTTCTATAAGGGACTTAAGTGTCCATGCATGCATCGTGGATTCTAAAGGAGATCCTGGAATCAATCCCTCATGGGTACCAAGGGAAATTGTGCTCGTGGTTTTTCTGATTCAACCATTAATTGTGTCTGTAGATGCATTTGGATGGTTGTCAGATCTTAAGTGATGTAGTCATCGTGTGTACGTGTGCATGTGTGTGTGTGTGCCCATGCGTATGTGTGTGTGTGTGTGTGTGGTGTTTCTTTATCGGCACAGGTGAGAATTTATATAAACCGATATGAGACAGTTGAAGAGGACAGGACCCTACGGGAAATTTACAGGAAATACAGAAAGCTGATCAATTCAGAACTTGACTATTTTGCCATCGCCTACCCCATGATGTAAAGAGCGCTCTCCAGAGGAAGACATCTAGACGCACTTTAACCTGAAAACGCAGTTCTCGGGGAATTACGTTTGGGACTCCCATACCCTCATCCGTTTTGCTTCTCTCCTTCTTTGTCAGTTCCACACCCTCATGAACAGCCTGGCAAAGGCTGGACTGCTGGTGATGGCAAGGTCCCAAGCATCTTTAAAGTGCTATCTTTACCACCAATCCTGGCTGATTGCTTTTTGTCATTTGGTGTAGTGTTTGGTTTGGTTTGGTTTGGTTGGTTTTAGACATTTCCACTTAGCCACAGAGTTTTCTGCTAAAGGAGTCTGACTCCTGCTTTCCGGAGTAGGTGTTGCCAGCCAGTGGACCAACCTTCCACCAGCCGACTTTACCCATTTGGAAATACTTTGTAGCCAAGCAGTGGTGGTGCACGCCTTTAATCTTAACACTTGGGAGGCAGAGGCAGGTGAATTTCTGAGTTCAAGGCCAGCCTGGTCTACACAGTGAGTCCCAGGACAGCCAGGGCTACACAGAGAAACCCTCAAAAAAACCAAAACAACAAGAAATGCTTTGTATCCTGGCTGACCTTCATGTCAGAGCCTCCTGACCTTGAGGTTGTCTGGTCCTGACCACACACAAATAGAACCCACCAGTATGTCCATGGATGATGCAGGCCCATTCCTCCTTAAGACAGAACTTCTCACAGAAGGAACTCAGATGCCGGGTTATCAGCCCTGTGAAAGAATCCTGCCTCGCCTTGACCTGTGTCTCCTTTCAGTTGCAAAGACAGACTAGAAGAGTGGCAGTTACCCCCATGTTTATAGACTAGAAATGGCAGTTACCCCCATGTTTATAGAGTAGAAGTGGCAGTTACCCCCATGTTTATAATGAATCTGCAGTGTAGTGTGCCCTAATGCTATGTTAAGATGGGGGAAAAACACAAATCTCTATATTTAGAATTATATTTATCATATAAAACACATATAAAGACATTTTTAAAATCTGTAAGAGATGTAACAAAGACTGATTGGGAGTAGAATTTTGTTGGGTATTTTTTGTCTTTTTTGTTTTCCTTTATTTTTCAACTTTTCTACAATGATGATGCCATTTTTGGTTTTTGGTTTTTGTTTGTTTATTTGTTTTGGTTTTACAAGACAGGATTTCTCTGTAGCTTTGGAGCCTATCCTGGAACTAGCTCTTAGAGACCAGGCTGGCCTCGAACTCACAGAGATCCACCTGCCTCTGCCTCCCGAGTGCTGGGATTAAAGGCGTGCGCCACCACTGATACCATTTTTGGTAGCTAAGAACATGATCTAGTAGGCCTCTGGTCATCAGTGACCTCTGGGTCCGGGGCTAGGTCACGGGTGTTTCTTCTGTTCCTTCGATGTCTTTTAAAGCTTCTTCATGTTTTAAAAAATTGACCTATCAAATATTAGATGTCCTTATGGCATTTTCAAACAAAGTGTTTGATAATTCTCCTTCTTCCTCTCCCTCCCCTGTCACTGCCCCCCCTTGTAAAACCCTCCAGTCTCTTTTCTTTAACATCAGGTTCCTTTTGGCCCCAGTCTACCCCGCATTCTCATCACACATCCTCCTTGCTCTCTTTCCTAATACCTTAAGTTTTACCTACATTTACCTTCATTTATATGTACACATGTGTACATTACAGGCTACGATTCACATAGGAGAGCACATGACTTCAAGAGTTCTGATTTTGAGTGACCTCATCTAATACTATACTTTCCAGATTCATTCATTTTCCTACAAATTTCATAGTTTTATTTCAATTTCATTGTACCTAAATAAAGTTGCTTTGTGTGTGTGAGCCTGTCCTGGCTAGTTTTATGTCAATTTGACACAAGCAAGAGTCATCAGAGAAGAGGGAGTCTCAATTGAGAAAAAGCCTTCATAAGACCCGGCTGTAGTGCATTTTCTTAATTAGTGATTGATGGGGGAGGGCCCAGGCCATTGTGGTTAGTGTCATCCCTGGGCTGATGGTCCTGGGTTATTATATAAGAAAGCATGGGTCCAACCTAGGCCCTCGACATGTGGATGTCAGTTGTGTAGCTTGGTCCGTTTGTGTGGCCCCTAGCAGCTAGCAGTGGGATCGGGACCTGTCCCTGGCACATGAGCTGGCTTTTTGGAAGCTATTCCCTATGCAGGGATGCCTTGCCTAGCCTTGATGCAGGGAGAGGAGCTTGGTCCTGCCTCAACGTGATATGACATACTTTGTTGACTCCCATAGGAGGCCTGCCCCTTTCTGAATGGAGGAGGAGTAGATGGAGGAGGGGGGACAGACGGGAAGTGAGGGGAGAGAACAGGAAGAGAGGAGGGAGGGGAAGCTGGTTGGTATGTAATTGAAAAAATTTAATTTAAAAATGATGAAAGAAAAAAAAGAAAAAGCAGACTGAGCAAGCCATAGAGAGCAAGTCAGGAAGCAGCACCCCCCATGGCCTCTGCCTCAGCTCCTGCCTCCAGGTTCCTGCCCTACTTGAGTTCCTGTCCTGACTTCTTTTGAAGATGAGTAGTGATGTGGAATTGTGAGTCAAATAAACCCTTTCCTCCTTAGGTTGATTTTGGTCATGGTGTTTCATCACAGCAACAGTAACCCTAAGACACAGCCACATTTTCGTTATCCATCCATCTGTTGATGGACATAGAGATGGGTTCCATTGTCTAGATGTCATGAAGAAGAGCAGCAATAAACATGGACGTGCAAGTGTCTCTGTGGAAGGATGGTTGTCCTTTGGCCTCATGCCCAGAAGTGGTATAGCTGGCTTACATGGTAACCTTATTTTAAGCTTTTTGAGAAACCTCTATACTGACATCCATAACAGCTATACCAGTTTGCCTTCCCCACCAGTCGTGAATAAGGGTTCCTCTTTCCCGACATCCTTGCCAGCATCTTGTGGTCAGATCTCTTGATGATAGCCATTCTGACTGAGATATGGTGGTATTCCAAAGTAGTTTTAATTTGCATCTCCCTGATGGCTAAAGATGTTAGATATTTTTTAAATGCTTATTGCCATTTACATTTTTCCTTTGGGGAACTATTCATTTCATTGGCCTATTTGTCTATTCCTTTGAGACCTGTGAACCAAGTTTCATTCTGTTCTCTTTTTCAGTAGCTGTAAGATGACTACAGTAGCCAGGCAGTGAGGGTGCACGCCTTTCATCCTAAGCACTCTGGAGGCAGAGGCAGGCGGATCTCTGTGAGTTTGAGGCCAGCCTAGTCTACAGAGTGAGTTCCAGGACAGCCAGGGCTACACAGAGAAACCCTGTCTTGGGGTGGGAGGAAGAAAACCGTTGGCTCATTCTAGAGTCTGTGTTCTTCCATGTCTTTTGGTAAGACATGTTTCTGCTTGTCCACTTTTTTGACATTCATAGTTAACTTTTCAAGGCACTTTCACAACCGCTCCATGAGACTACCCCGAGATGCTGATTAGCAGACACAGCTCATGTTGGCCTGCCATCAGAAAAGATCACACTAGTGAAGGCAAGAGGGCTCCCACCTGTAGGAAACTCCCAGGTCTGTAGCAGCATTTCATTTCATTTAATAAATAAAGCTTTCCTGAAGATCAGAAAAGTTAAACAGCCCCACTGGCCAGCCTTACAGACCAGGCAGTGGTGACACACACCTTTAATCCCAGTAGCCACACTAGTTTGCCATAGAAACCAGACAGTAGTGGTGCACGCCCTTAATCCCAGAACTAGAGAGGATTATAAAACATGAGGAGACAACTCTCAGTTTCAGTCTCATTCTGAGGTTTCCTGGAGGCAGGATTACCATTTTCAGTCTGAGGTCAAGGTAAGAACCAGTGGCTGGCTGTTTTGCTTTTCTGATTTTCAGGTTGAACCCCAATATCTGTCTCTGAGTTTTTATTAGTTGTGCTTCACAGGTCTGCTAAGAAAAGATACCTGACGTCATAATATGACAAAACTGATGTGCCCAGGGAGCTAGCCAATCCCATGTGGCTCTGGGGTTAGAGGAAACCCTCAGCTGGAGACCTGACCACTTGGCAGATGGACCTAATATTTACATGTAATCTTAGGCAACCCCTGTGAAAGTGTCTTAGGACCCCCAAGGGGTCACAGTCCACAGGTTGAGAACTGCTGTCTAAGCATAGATAACGTCAGCATGACATAAAGTATGGACATGTTTTCTACAAAAGAGTAGGTTCATCTTACAGGTCTGTACTACTCGGTTCTATCTGACTGCATAGTAGATGTTCCAACTCCCATCCCTGGCTCTGCATTGACCCAATAACACATCTCACCCCATGTCACCCCGAAGACCTCCAGAGGCAATGAGAGAGAGAAGGATATGTAACACCTCAGTGTGGTTGTTAAAATAATTCTCAACTCATGGACCTCTTGAAAGAATGATCTCGCCAGATCCCCCAACCACAAGGAGAGCCACTGCAAAAAATATTCAGGCTCCCCTGGAAACTGAAATGCAGTCAAGATCAGGAGAGCCATGTGGGAAAAATCAGAGCCAGAGAGATTCCCAAATGCACAAGTTTTAAGTGAGCATCTTTTCTAATGATAACGCTCTACTGTTCGTAGGCCACTTGCCCTATTTGTTATTTGGCCTTGACTAAGACACAAGTACACACATTAGTGCTGCATAGGCTTAAGCTAAGATGCAAGCTATCAACCTCAGGCAAACTGAGGATACAACAGCAGGTTTTTTTGTGGGGGAAGACTACAGGGCTGGGGCTCCAGGGTCCCTGAAGCCTGGGTTCTCAGACAATTTAGGTCCCTAATTTATGTGACCCTGAATAAGTTGCTCGCCCGCCCTCTTTGATGTTAGTTTTAGGTATTTGTAAAGTGAGAGAAGCTGAGAAATCCCATATCCCTAAGGTTCTTAGGATGCAAATCTTGGGAGTCAGATCTGTGATACTGAACATGAACATGAATGGCCACATTGCCCCAAATGCCTGGCCTCAGAAGCCAAGAAACATGGGTGTGAGATCTGGCCTGCCAATCATTGTGTGTCAACTTCTCATATTAAACAATTTAATACATGGACATGGCTCATAGATTTTCAATAAATGCTCACTTTTCTATTGTTTGATCAATGAGGAAATATTCATGAAAACAGTCACCAGCTTGTTGGTGGCAGACCCAATGCCATAGTTTCCAGATTTAGAGCCCAGATCTCTGTGTTTCAGGTAAGCAATAAAATAGGAAGGCTCCACCCCCTCACCCTTCCCCAGCACAGCTCTTGATGGACAGACAACAGTGAGTACCTGTTGAATGTGCAGCGGTGAGGAGTGAATTCACACACCCCACCCTCACTACAACTCCAGAAAGGAGAAACAAGCCAAGTCACAAAGACAGTGCTGGAAGGGTCAAACCCAACACAACTCCAGTGCAGTGCTCCCACACCCTGAAGATTTGGAAACGTTATTCTGTCATTCAGCTAATGAAAGACCAATGCTTTGTTTAGAACAGAAATGCTACTGTGTAAGATATAAAACTCTCTTGAGACATTAGGATGTTGTGACTGGAGAGATGGCTCAACCACTTAAGAGTACAGTTAAGAGTTCCCAGTGTCTGCACAGCAGCTCTGCTCCATGGTTCCATCTGATGCCATCTTCTGGCCTCCTCAGGTGCCAGGCACACATGTGGTGCACCGATATACATTCAAGCAAAACAGCCATCTACATTTTTTAAAAAAAATGTTAGAGCATCTTCATTACAAGGGCTGGAGAATGGGGGAGAGGAGTTAAGGAAAATTATTCCATGAGTTTCTGTGTCTAAACCAGCAGAGACAGTTTCATATACTGTATGTTAAAGACTTGTTAAAGACTTGGCCAGGCAGTGGTGGCTCACGCCTTTAATTCCAGCACTTGAGAGGTACAGGCAGACAGATCTCTGAGTTCAAGACCAGCCTGGATCTATGGACAGAGCAACACAGAGAAACCCTGTCTTTAACAACAAACAAACAAAAACAAGCTGCCAAACACCTATCAAGTTGTTCCTAGAAAAAAGGGTTTCTCCCTATATCCTGGCCTCCTCTCCTAAGCCTGCCCCTCTTGGGGTTATCCTGTTTCTCCAACCAGTGCAGTCGCAATGCAGTGATACTTTTCTTCTCCAAAGTTCTGTGATTAAAACGTTCTTAGCTTGGGCTGGGGATGTAGCTCAGTGGTAAATAAAGCACCTGCTTGGCGTGCATGAGGCATTGGGTTCCATACTCAGCACTGGAAACAAAAGAAAACAAAACAAAAAATTTATTAAGTCAGAAATGGCAGTGAACTCCTGTTACCCCGGCACTTGAGCAGCAATGACAGAAGGTTTTCATGAGTTCAAGGCCAAAATGAGTACTATAGTGAATTTCAAAAATAAACACAACATGAAGTTCTTAGCTCCAAGTCTTGTGGGGTTTTTTTTCCAATTGTGTTCTATTCCCTGCTGCCAGCAGCTGCAGGAACTTGCCCAAGAACCTGGATCTTTTACCTGTGGCATCAGTAATTGCACAACAAACCCTTGGTCTCAAAGACCTTTGGTTTAAGCAATGAAACTCTTTCAAGTCAAGTGTTCAGAGTAAAATCAAAGCTATGACTATATTTTATGGCATTTTTGCTGCTTATTTACATCCTTTTCTTAGGATCATCCATATTTATGGGATGCAGAATGATGACTCTGTCCTTGTGCACAGTATGTGACAATCACATCAGGACACAAAGCATTACCATGCCCTTATTTCTCACTAACAAATCTCTGACCATTCGCTACAGACCGCAGATACCTTGCCATCTCATCTTATTGGAAAAGATCATTCGAGATATCTATCTTAGGCAACCATATTTCTGTACCCACTCTCCACTCTCCGTTTGCCTCCACCTTTCCCAGCCCCTAGCGGTTTCTATTACACTCCTTTTTTCTTTAAGAACACCTTTCCAGCTTCCATATTTAAATGAGAGCATGCAACATTTATCTTTCTGTGTCTGGCTTCTTTCCCTTAACACAATATCCTCCATTTCCCAACAAGTTTTGCTGGCAATCCTGATGCTTTTAGGATTATGGATGTCACTGTTCCCGGGGAGGGGGAAGGGTTACCAACTGTAACCCAAAAGAAGCAAGACAAAATATATCATATGTAGGGCTGGAGAGATGACTCAGAGGTTAAGAGCATTGCCTGCTCTTCCAAA
>LOJH01059729.1:0-11224 GCA_001685095.1 Ellobius talpinus
AGCAGAGGGACTGGCATGGCGACCAAGCGGCTGGCGCGGTACGCTAGGGGTTTCACCCCGGAGGGTTGGCGGCGGTCATCCGCAGGCGTCTTGTGTGGGTCTGAAAAGGCCGGCCTCGGGCCCCACGCCGCCATCCTCGCTAGGCTGGAGGAGCCCGAGGAGCCGGGTTCTTGGGCGGCCTGCTGGTTCGGGTCTGGGAAGCCCCTGGAATGTGACTGTGCTGTGCAGATTGTTCGCGGGCAGGTCCACTGCACCCATTGCGTCCGAGCCACCTGCCTAGCCCAATTTTATTGTAAGAATTACAGCGGATTCTGGATTTTTGGACACGCTATGAGGCTTGTCGACACAGAGCGTGCCTCCAATACCAGCGAAGGAAGTTCAAGGCTAGCGTGGTTTATGAGGAAATGTTGGGGCAGGCCCGAGGCCCCATAACCAGACTGTCTCAAAACAACGACCGAACCAAATCCAAAACAAAGAAAAAGCAATGCGATGTGTTAGTGAATAGCATGGATTTCAAGGTTGGAGAGTACTACCAACGGTTAACGTACTATGGCCATCTTTAGCAAATTACCTAGTTTGCTCTTGCATAAAACAAGGGTTACAGACATATCTACCACTTGTTTAAAAGAGGTTACCACCTTAGTTTTTAATATTTGCTGATGAAGCAATCATTAAATGTCAGCTTTTAACCCCAGAACCCTATACTGGCATCACTTTTTGTCTTTTTCAAAAAGCCAAAACAACTGCTCCAGGTATCTGCTAGTTAAAGCTTGTACTCATCAGGTTTTTGTCTCACCTGCATCTGAGACCATGGTTAATCCTGTCTCCTGCTTTGGATCCTGTATCTTGCTTTTGGGGTTTTCATCATAGACTGTCTTCCAGTCAAACTCTGGTTGTCTTCCTCACCTAGATTTTTAAACTTTAGAAACAGGAGTCATCGCTTTAGAACAGAGCAAGGGCTTGAAAAGCACAGCAATCGCTAACGGTTTTTAACCGTCTTTACAGAACTTTGAGTTCCTCAGTACTGCTATAAAACAAGAACAGGCAAAATGAGTGTTTGGCAATAGTCACTGGAAGCCCGTGCAGGTAAGATGGACATCCAAGAGAGGATGGCACTTAGCCAAGAATCCCGATCTTGTAAAATCTACATAGCTGCTGTTAGAGACAGGGACTCGGTGTGTACGCTAACCTGTTCTTAAACTCGCTTCTGCCTTGGCCTGCTGAGCACTGAGCTTACAAGTGTGTGTCCCCACACCCAACTCCAATTATAGTACCTTAATAAGAATTTTACTATTTGTTCAGTGCTATTAGCTTGATAGCTGATTCTAACTGGAGTATAAATGAATTTATTGATCTTAATGGATTTTGTATTTGTAGGCAGCTTGGATTACTTAGGAGAAAGTCAGTTGCCCCAGCAAGTGGGAATCCTGGAAGAAACAGATTCAGTAAGTCCCATGTTTAGTTTTCATTTGGAAACCTTGAACTTGGAAGGTGTACTAAGAACACTTTGGTCTTTTGCAGAACAGGTGTATGACTACTTAATTGTCATTGATTTTGAGTCCACATGCTGGAAAGATGGGAAACACCACGGGAGTCCTGAAATAAGTAAGTTTGGATTGCCAGTGTCCAAAGCTAGTGCTCAATGAAGTTTCTAGATATGAATCAGCCAATAAGAAAGCAGATGCCTGAAGCTGGTAGTTTAATATAAACACTATCTTGCCTAAAAAAATGCCAAATACCTGAATGTGATCATGCAAAGTAGCTAGTTGTTTTTAGGATTATATTTAAAACTTTGATTGGATAGAAACTAGAAAAATGGCTTTGCAATAATATAATACATTTTAACTCTTGTAGTCTTCATATTTAGTTGTGAAACTAAACAGATACATAACTTTGATGTTTTGACTTATTCCTTGACCTAGCTTTCTTAAAACTTTGTTTCTCACGGTTTTGGCTACTCTGAGAAGCTTTTACTGCCATTGTTTGTTTACTAGTGCTGTTATGAAGCATTGAATGTTTAGGAGGATTTGTATATTCAGGCTGGGTGTGGTGGTACACACCCTTAACCCCAGACTCAGAGGCAGAGACAAGGGGCTTGTCTATGAATTTGAAGCCAGCTTGGTCAGTGCTTCTTCAACCTTCCTAATGCTGGGACCCTTTAATACAGTTCCTCGTGGTGACTTCAGCCATAAAATTATTCTTGTTGCTACTTCATAACTAATTTTACTACTGTTATGAATTATATAAATATTTGGTATCCAGAAAGGGATTCCGACCCACAGATTGAGAACCGCTGGTCTATATTGTTTCCAGACCAGCCAGGACTACAAATTGAGACCGAATAAATCAATAAACAAGAAATAAATAAATACAATATATTTAAGTATTAATCTATGATTCTTTCACTAGTTGAATTTCCAGCAGTTTTGTTGAATACAGCAACTGGAGAGATTGAATCTGAGTTCCATGCTTATGTTCAGCCTCAGGAGCATCCAGTTCTTTCTGAATTTTGCACAGAACTGACAGGGATAAAGCAGGTATGATGCAAATTTTAAAAGTTCAGAAATAAGTTTCAAAAAGAAAAATAAAAGTCATGTAACACTTGGGATTAAATTTTTTCAGTGTTAAGAAAAATAATGTCCCCTCCGAATGTCCATGGCATCTTGGAAATATCAGAGTAATGCTAGAAACATAAAGGTCAGGGGTTGTAGCTCTGTTTAGGGGGCTCACCTGGGATACGGGAAGTTCAGGGTTTGGGCTCCAGAAAAACATTTTATTTTGCAGAGTAACATTACTCAATGTCTTTTATTTCTGTGAGACTGGACTTAAAATGTATACTTCTATGAAACTCTGGCGTTACCTGCCTCGTTTCTCTCACCTCGTTGAACTCAGGTCACTGCGGTGTTTCTCACCTGTAATCTCAACATGTTTGTACTTGGTAAACTGTTTGTCAGTCAGAACCTCTCTTTGTTCTGTCCCCCATAGTACAGAGTTGTAATAAGTGCTCAGTAGCTTAGAAGTTCATTTGTTAAAATCAGATTTTTGGCTCTCCAATCAGGTTCAAGTTGATGAAGGAGTCCCTCTGAAAATTTGCTTATCTCAGTTCTGTAAATGGATTCATAAGATTCAGGAGCAGAAGAAAATCATTTTTGCTCCTGGGGATTCAGAGCCTTCTCCTTCTGAAGTAAAATTGTGTGCTTTTGTTACCTGGTCAGGTAAAACCATGAGTTATGATTGTAAGTCCCGGTGGGTAGCATTGAGGCTGAGGAGGTAGCTCTGCAGATACCAGTCTTGTTACACAATCATGAGGACCAGAGTTGAGATCCTCAGAACCCACATAGAAACCATATGGGCACAGTGTTCTGTCTCTAATTCAGGAACATAGGTAGACACAAGGAATCCCCAGAGCAAGCTGGCTAGTCAGAGAGCTAAAACAGCAAGTCAGGCTCAGTGAGGAACTCTGCCTCAAAAGATTAGGTGGGAAACAGTTGATTCCTGATGGCCGCCTTACCTCCGCATATATGTACACATGCATGTACACATACACCTTGACCCCCACACTTGTGAACATGTGGCACATACATACCACACATACATATGCCTCACCAAAAAAGCAGCAGCATTACCACTATGTAGTCCTTTATTTCCAGTTTTAGTCTTGTTAACCTACAGTTATGCTTGTCGACCTCATTGACCTGAGGTTGAAAATCAAGGGCCACATAGGTACTAGCCAAGAAAAGCAAATTCATTCATATTTTTAAAATCACGATTCTCCAGGCCAATAAGAAGCCCTGTCTCAAAATAAGATGGGTAGCACTTGAGTGATCGCCCGAGGCTGTCCTCTGATCTGCACACCTGCTCACTTGCACCAGCACACAAGCACACCCACACGTACACACCTGCACACCCGCAGAAGATATTATTTTGAAACAGTCAACTTAATTTCTTAATTGTGAGTTATATAAGGTGTAAAATAATAGAATATATGAGCATTAGTTATTAGCAGAGTGATTATATCTCACTGCTCTCCTACATCTTGTATATTTTACTTCTAAATGGCAAAGAACTGACATCACTGACTTTTCATACCCTTAATGCAGACTGGGACTTGGGGGCTTGCCTAGAGTATGAGTGTAGAAGAAAGCAGCTGCTAAAACCCGGGTTCCTGAATTCTTGGATTGATCTCAGAGCAACTTATAAGGTAAGAATCAAAGATGGGATCATGTTCACTTTTTTTTGTTGAGAATTGGTTATATTTTATCTTATTGGTATTAATTTCTACAATAAGATACTTTTCTTTTGGAATGTTCACATAAATAATAAATCCCAAATCTGATAGAACTAAAAGCTGTGGGAAATAACTTCATAGCCTTTATAATCATTATATTTTAAAATATGTCTTTTTTTGTTTAATTAGCTTTTTTATAAGCGAAAACCCAAAGGACTAAATGGTGCGTTGCAGGAAGTGGGAATAGAATTTTCAGGACGAGAACATTCTGGTTCGTATAAACTGATAGTCATTTTATTATGTAAGTCATTTGAGTTTTGCAAAGTCTTTCATATTAGTTTCATATAGGGGGTAGTGCTTTTTTTTACATTTTTTGAGGCACTGTTTCTCTGTGTAAGAATCCTGGCTGTTCTGCAACTCACTCTTGTAGACCATACTGACCTCGAATCCACAGAGATCCGCCTGCCTTTGCCTAGCACTTTTGAATTTGAATTTAGATAAAGATCACCATGTAGTACTTCTGGTTGGTTTAACAATAAATAGATAAATAACGAGCACATGAAATAGAAACATAAGTGCCCAGATAATATGATGCACTAGTGAAAAGAACTGAACACGACTATTTTTTTTTTTAACAAACGATGCTTTGTACAGAATGCTGGTCACATTTTTGGAAGCTGTCTAACAAATTCTCACCTATGTAAACACAAGCCCTTGTGTATGGTAATGCTGTCACAATTTCCCACAGACCGATTTATGTTTTTTTTTAGATTCAGTAGGTGGTTACAGAACTAACAATGTACCCCAATTTCTGTTTAAATGTGATTTATTTTTTATTATTTCCCTATGTTAGTTCTACAACATTCAGTGTTTGATATTTTTTATTTCCTCAGGCTTAGATGATTCTCGAAACACTGCTTTTCTTGCTTGGAAAATGATCAGGGATGGTTGCCTAATGAAAATTACCAGGTCCTTGAACAAGGTTAGTGTGTCATTTTAAGCTCTAGGGCAGTAATCATAGGTTTATTAGAATGTTGATTTCAAACCAGTGGCATTCTCCTCCCCCATCTTTTTTTGGCATATGTAATATCTACTGAAAAATTATACACTTTCTAAAGCAGTGGATTTGTCTGTGGAATCATAGGTTCTCACTGAGAGGAATCCCAAGATTTTGGTCAGAAATTTGGGCACAGATCAAGCTGAAGAAGCATCTGCCTGCAACACTAGCATCCAGGGTTCCAGTGTACATCAAAAGGAGCCCAAAAGTACAGTAAATACCCATGAAAATGCTCAAATGAATTTAGTTTGTGTGAATTCCTCTATAAAGGACCAGTTACAGCTAAAGACCAAAGCAGGTCTTCACAATATCAAATGTGGCTTAACTTCTTTCACTTCTAAGCCCTCAGCCTCTGTGGGACAACTGTGTTCTCCCACCTTGAATCCACCTCCTTTTATGCAGAAGCAAAGAAGAAGTGAACAGTTTGCACTGAATGACACTTCAAGGTCCTCGGCACTTAATTCCAACTTGGTACTTGTGTCTACGACCATTCCGTCTGTTAATGTTGTTTCTGATGGAGAAGTGGGTTGTACTGTTGACTGTTTACCTATGTTGACTGAGTGGGAAGATGTAGTTTTACTGCCAGCGTCTCAGGCTGAACAAGATAAAGATTGTGTGCCTTGTGTTAGTAACACAAATGTAGAGACTTCATTTAATTCTGGAGAGAGATCGATAGTTTTAGAAGAACCAGAAACCCTTAGTTGTGAAAACTTTGATGATCTCAAGGAAACTCCTCAAAACTTTGAGACATCTAAGTCTATTGTGTATAAGAGTCCTCACAGTACAGTCTATAATGTAAAAGAAGCCAAACATCCAAGTTCAGATGCTTCTGCTTTTAAATTACCCAAATGCAAAGCACTTACCATCAACAGTCTTAATGCCAATACATCACATCTTTTGGTTTTGAGGAAACAACCTCTTCTTTTAGGTGGTACTAAAAGGAATTCATTTAGTCCCCCAGCTTTCCCACGAGTGAAAAAGCAGACCTTCACTCTTCATGATGAAAAGTCTGCATCATCTACGTGCTCCCCAGGAACTTCTTCCCGGAAAGTTCTTTCCTCTGTATTGACATCCACAGTTAACCTACAAGAGCCTTGGGAGAGTGGAAAGATGACACCTCCCTTATGCAAGTGTGGCAGAAGGTCTAAGCGGCTTGTTGTTTCCAATAATGGGCCAAACCATGGGAAAGCCTTCTACTGTTGCCCTGTTGGGAAGTTCCAAGAAGACAGAAAATGCTGCAATTATTTTAAATGGGAACAAACACTTCAAAAGGAAAGAGCCAATAGCAGAGCTCTATCTTGTTCCTCAGGACTCACTTTCAGCTCTCCAGAGACAAGCCATATTCATGATAGAAATTTAAGTTTTCCTATTAAAAATTCTTTACGACTCAGACCTTCAATGAGAAATTGATAAATTCTCTTCTAAATTGTCTTTTACTTCAGTATAAGCTTCATGTGACTTTTATACCAGAAAATAAAAGTATCAGGTTCAAGTTTTAAGGTCTCAGCATACCTGCAGCCACAGACAGCTACACTGGAGCAGTTCACACAGAGGGGAAGAAATTTGCATGACTTTTGCTCTTGCCCAGTAGTTGTCTGACAACTGTCACTTGTCTGTTCCTGTAGGAATCCTCATTCCCTAAATTCCCTAATGTGTATTTGGATAATGTCACAGAACTATATTTCATATATTAACATTTGCTGAATTTATCAAACTATCATGAGCCACAAGAAAAAAAACTTTTATAAACCATATTTATTTAACTAAGTAGCCATAGCACATGACAGCTTTCTCTTATAGACCTTGAAGCAAATTTCAAACTATTTTTAAATTACTTGAGTGAAAATATGACTAATAAAATTCTTACTCAACTTTTAGGTAAATATTCTAAGAATTACGACAATTTTCTACAAACAAGTTACTTAGTTTTTTAAGAGCTTTAATATTTGTTGTGATTTGTATATTAACATATTAGAACTATTCAGTTAAATTTTGAAAACCAGTGGGGTAGAAATTTGATTTAGAAACTTTCCCTAAAATAGTTTTAAAACCTCTCAGCACCTGATGACCTTCGTTTATGCTGCCAAATTGCAGAAACATTGACGTGAACACAGAAGGATTCACTATTTGATTTTTAGAATTCAACCTCTGATGTCATTAATAAAAAGTACTTTAAATTCAATTTAGAAGCAATTTGCCCATATAACCTGTGGTTCCTGCAGACTGTAGACACTGAATTTGTTTATAGCTATCTGAATAATTAGTGGATGAGTTTAAATACTTTTCCATTCTTTTTTCCTCAGTTCATTTCTTTTGACCTTCCCACTGACAGTCTTTGGCAGTTCTTCAATGAATTCCACCTGTTGGCAGGAAGGGAGGAAGGACGTTAGTCCCGCACAGCTCTGCTTTGATGGCTAGGTGAAAGGACGGTTGAAGTTTTCTTTACATTTAGCATTATGAGCTAATTGACTAACGTATGTTAGGGGCTTCGTTTTATCTCAAAATTTTTTACTGTCTATTATCATTAGTTCTGTTGGGAACCTTTTGTATAGCATGTTTAAGGGGAGAGGTCATTTAAAAAGGGAAAAAAACAAATAGCCAAACCTTTTCCAAAGCACTGAACAAATGCAGTTGAAATAAGGCTACCCACCTTTCTGGGGTATTTGTAAGGCGCTGTAGTCTTTTTCACGTGTTCCTGAATCTCCTTTTTCAGTTGTTCTTGATCATGTGACTTGTAATCAGGATTTAGAACAATAAAAGCCTTTACTACCTAAAGTAAGTATGTAAAACATCAGTGAGTTATGTGTTTGGTGTCTTAATGTGTCTGCTTTCATTCCCTGTAAATCTTCCTTGTGGGCGTGAACTGTTGAGGGAGTCATGGTGTAGTTTAGCCCCACTATGTGCTCAAGCTCCTAAGTGCCCAGGAAATCCTTTAGTCTTCTCAGTACCACGGAACTGGTGGGGCCTGCTTTGCTCAGAATCACCCTTGAACCCCGCTCTGACTGTATTTTGCAATGTGTGTTCTGATCTGAATTTGATTATCTCTGTCCTTGGCTTCCCCTTAGAAACATGAAGTACAGTTAGTACCTGAGTACTAAAGGCAGTACACTAAGTACAAGGTCTTGTGAATAATGGGCTTCTAGGCCTTACTCAGCCTAGCCCCCATGGCAGGGCGCAGCTCAATCAGGCCAGGCATTCTTTGGGGGGTTTGAGACAGTCTTGTCATGTATATCAGGCTGGCCTTGACCTCACAGCAGTTCTCCTGTCTCAGTTTCCCAAGTACTAGATTACAGTACTATACTTGGCTTTTTTTCCCTCCTCAGTAAGGATTGAACCCAGAAACTTGTGCACACTCAACGAACATTCCACCTCTGAGCACCTAGCTACACACCCAGCCCTTTTCATGCATCCTTATATAAGGCTGTAATGATTCCGTTAGCCACTTCACTATTGTTCTGACCCACATGCATGACCGAGAAACAGGAGTAGAAATGATGATAGCTGTTGCTATACCCACAAATCCCGTTTCCTAAAGCCCATTTTTTCCAGACTGTTTTGGGAGATCTGCCTAGAGTTTTAGGACCTTTAATGGAGAAGGAAGAAGCTTGAGTGGGAGCCTGTCTAATTGTTTTATTCTTTCCTGGGCACTGCCAACACTTCCACTCACTGCTTCCACCCCAAATGCATAAACTCTAGCAAGGCAATCAGTATTCACCTCCAAATCCGGAGTCCCAACATGGGTTGGAGTCCAGAGAGGCCCTTACAGGACTAAGTACCCTTTACTTTGGAAACTATCTTAGTTTTTCAACACAGGGTTTCTCTGTGTTGCCCTGGCTGTCCTGGAACTTGCTCTGTAGACCATGCTGTCCTTAAACAGAGATCCACCTCTGCCTCCCAAGTGCTGGGATTAAAGGTGTGTACTACCTGGCTAGGAAACTGGAATGTTATTAATTTTACTTTCTGCACCCTTTAATCTGGGAGGAAAGTTTAATCAAAAATTATTTGAAACAGTCACTTAGAAAAGTCATTTGGTGGGCTGGAGAGATGGCTCAGAGGTTAAGAGCAACACTAGCTATTCTTCCAGAGGTCCTGAGTTCAATTCCCTGCAACCACATGGTGCCATGGTGCCTCCCCATACCTATAATGAAATCTGGCGCCCTCTTTTGGCATACAGGCATATATGCAGGCAGAACACTATATACATAAATCTTTTTTTAAAAGTCATTTGGTAAGAATTGACAACTTGTAACTAAAAATTTTCACGTTGAAATTGTTTACCAGAGTGAAGTGTTTTTTAAACAGTTTATGACCAGTTACCCTTTTTGTCTTTATCAAAAAACCTTTATCAAAAATATTCCTACATGTTGATATCACCCGTAAGATTATGCAGCTATCGTATTTCTTGTGAGTTGAATTTTATCCTATTATGTTTTTTTTTACTTTTGCAACTTTATGAACATTTTTATTAACTGAAAAAAATTAAACCCATTTACAGGCTTTGGTTTCCATGTTAACTTTTATAGCTTTTATAACATGTACTTATCTTCCTAAGTCTTTATAAGCCATTACAGAAAATACTAACTTCATGAAAAATATTGTAACATTATGCTTAAAGGGTATGGGCACTGAGCTGGGCAGTGGTGGCACAGATTTTTAATTCTAGCACTCAGGAAGCAGAGGCAGGCAGATCTTTGAGTTCCTAACCAGCCAGGGCTACACAGAGAAGCCCTGTCTCAAAATAACCAAAGACCAAAATAACAAAACAAAAAAAGATTATGAACACTGAAGTCAGACAACCTGGACCCAAAGGAGTTTGTTGTGTGATCTTGATGAACTAAGATCCTCTCTGTTTCTCAGTTTCTTACATTATAAAAGAAACAAGGATTTGAAAAGCTAGCCTAAATGTGAGGCTTAGCATAACTTCTGAAGCATAGGAAGCCATCAAAAAAACGATAGATCTCAGGTGCAGAAGCAGAAGTACAAAGAGCATTTGCATTTATTTGCTTTGCTTTGGTGTTTTTTAAACCTAAAAAAAAACCCTTCATTTTGGCCATCAAGATTGCTCAGGAGGGAAAGGCACTTGCTTTCAAGTTGATACCTGAGTTTGGTCTCCAGAACCCACATGGTGGAAGGAGAGCGCCATCTCCCAAAAGTTGTCCTCTGAATTCCACATAAGCACCAGGGCACAAGCACACACACACAGTGAATAAATAAATGTAACTTTGAAAAAATGATATGAGCTTTTAAGCTTCATTGAAATTTCATGCAAAATGCTTAGATTTTACTGAGAAGTGTCTGTGGTTGGGCCAGTCCATGTAGCAGCCACCAGCAATGTGTGGCTATTTGAATTAGGTTTCTTCAATCAGTCTAGTTTTGTGACTGAGAGCCTTGTATGGTTTTTGTTTTTTGTTTTTTTAGCTAGAGGATGCCAGTGGAGAGCATTTTCATCCCTGTATAAATTCAAGCCCAACAGTGGCCTTTATCAAATTCTTAGAGCCACGCAGGCTAAGGAATTTAAGGGCTTAGCCATCTCGGCAAACCTTCCTTCATTCCTTTTATCATTTCTTTTTTTTAAGAACTTGCCTATTGTTTCTATTTAATGTGTATGAGTGTTTTGTCTACATGTATGCATGTTCTCTGTGTGCAGACCTGATGCCATGGTGGCTAGAAGAGGGACTTACCTCTTGTTTCTATTTAATGTGTAGGAGTGTTTTGACTACATGTATGTATATGCACTGTGTGCAGACCTGATGCCATGGTGGCCAGAAGAGAGCAACAGATACCAGAGAATTGAAGTTAGAGTTCTGAGCCCTGTGTGGGTGCTGGGAAGTGAGTTCAGGTCCTCTTCAAGTACAGCAAGTACCTTGAGCCACTGAGGTGACCCTGCCTGCCTGCATGTCTTTGTTCCTTCTACTACCCCTTCCTTCCTTCCTCCCTCC
>LOJH01059731.1:0-11224 GCA_001685095.1 Ellobius talpinus
GTGAAGATCTGTTCCCATTCTGTAGGCTGCTGTTTTATGTTGTTGACCATGTCCTTTGCTTTACAGAAGCTTTCTTATGCCCAGGGAACCACCCAGAGTCTCAGTTGGTTTTCTGTTACGTGCAAGATGTAGTACTCTCGGCTACTTCTCTAGCACCATGTCTGCCTGCTTGCCACTATGGCCCAGCCATGATGATAATTGACTGAATCTTGGAAACTGTAAGCAAGCCATCCCAATTAAATGTTTTCATTTATAAGAGTTGCTGTGGTCATGGTGTCTCTTTGTAGCAAAAGAAACCCTTATTAAACCCTAATAAAGATAATGAAGAGTTAATGTTACAGTCAAATGGGTTTCCCTAAACACTGCCTCATCACTCCTCCTGCCTCAGATTCAGGATCAGACAGGTAGACACAAAGGGCTAGTCACCTTTCCCATGTCTCAGAGGCCCAGGAAGCGACCCACCTCATGAGCAAAGTGAATACACTAACTACGTCAAGGAAAGGACTATTCATATCAAACATCCAGGATTTCATTTCTTTTTTAAAGGATTTTTTTATTTCATTTTGTTCTATTTTATTTTATGTGTCTGAGGTTTTTGCCTTCATGTATGGCTGTGTGTCACTTGTTTGCCTGGTGCACGTGGAGGCCGGAAGAGGGTATCAGATCCTCAGAAGCTGAAGTGGATAGTTATGGATGCTGGCAATCAAACCTAGGTCTTCTGCAACAGCAGCCAGTGATCTTAATCATTAGGCCATCTCTCTAGCCCTACTTTAACCGTTTATATTTAATAAAAGTCTGAGGTGGACCAAAGATAGAACTGAGCCCCTTTTGTTTGAAGCAGGGTTTGGGAGGAAAGGGTCTGTATATGTCAAAGCTCCTGTGTACAGGGAAGATCCTCATTTTCTTAAAGTACTTCCACTGTTCCAACACCTCCCTCTCTTGTGTATCACTCTGGTATATAATACAGACAGCTGCGGCCTCACTTTCTCATAGGTGCTCTTCTGGCATCTAATAAAAGCTGGACAAGCCTTTGTCTTCAGGAAATTCACAATTGTAAAACAGGAAACAGGCAATGCACAGACATGAAAATAGTTCTGATTATTCCCTACACTAAATGCTACAGAGACATTGAAACTGGTAATGTAGCCAAGAACTACAACAGGAGATAACCAGGGAAACTCAATCTGGACAGGGTGTAGGGGACATTTTGGACTCCTATTGGGATTTCTGGGCAGTTATAAAAAGGTAACGCAATCAAATCTGAAACCACTTTTGCCATCTATAATTCCAATGTGGAATAAAGAAAGCAGGAGGAAGGTAAAATGACAAGGCTATTAATATACAAGAGGCTGCCAAGCCATTATCATTTATTTCAAGTGGTGGTAAAAGCAGATGACTCATCCTTCAGAGCTGCAGGACTTTGCACCAAATATTCTGGATGGTTTACTGGCTTGTCTATTTTCCTGAGCTTGGAGTTCAGGGGACATGACTTCTGAGCTTGATTAACTAGAGAAGCTGAAGTTATTTAGCTAACTCTAAGAAAGACTTTTCCAAAGGTCTGTGGGAAGAAAAAGATGTGTCAACCGTGTCTTCAAGCAGAGAGGTTTCCAGGTAAAGATGAAACCAGGTTGCCACACCAAAGAGTGTATTTTTCTTGTCTTCTCAAGCCTTGCTTCCTTAATTTGAAGGTTAAAGACCAAAGATGGGAATTTCTTGCCTACATTGTCAGAAGGATCATTTTCTCCTGGTGCCCTGGTCAAATACAGCTCATTTAAGGAAAAGTGTTTTTCCTCCCAGAGCTGTGGAAACTCAATTGCTGAGTGCATAATACCCATGGCTCTAGCTGTTGATCAGTAGTAACAATTAGAGGGTTGATCGTGATCAGATGCTGTGAGGTGCTTCAAGAGGCCACTCAGATGAAAGCTCTGCTATTAAATCCAGGTATACAAAAGGAATTTGTGCCAGAAGCTATTGGTGTGTGCTTAACAGGCAAATATGTAGTTTCAGTCTAGATATGTCCTTGTAATTAACAAGTGATTTATCTTTTCTGATACATCATCAAGTCAGTTGGACCTCAGATCTAAATTGATAGGGCTAGTGCACTCTGTGAAATTGAAAGGGTTCGAGGGAGGACTGGAGATGACTGAATGTCTCCTCCATAGATGCACAACTAGACCACAACAGTGAACTTTTCTTTATCCAAGAGCCTAGTATGATGGGTTATAACAGGGCTGTAAGAATTTGATGAAACCAGCTCTACCCTCCTACAGACCTAGGAGTTCCTTCCACAGTCTGTCACGAGTGGCCATTCAAACTTAGTGGGAACCAAGAATGCAGAGCCCACTGTAATCCCTCACACATGCTTCTGTGTGTAATGCCAAGAAATGCATTGGTTCACCCAGATAAACTTGGGTGGAATCGTCTCTTTTGTCTACCATCAATCAGTGTCATGTCTGGAGTGAGAAGGCATGTCTCCTCAGAAACAATCACAGAACAAATCTTCCCTTGCTTTTCTATTCTAAAATTTCTAGGACAAAACTTTTTTATTGATTTTATTGAGATATACATTTTTTTCAGTTCCCCTCTCTCCTTCTCCCCTCCCCTTCAACCCTCTCCCATGGTCCCCATGCTCCCAAATTACGCAAGAGATCTTTGGGACAAAACATTTAAACTTGAATGACATTAGAGACTCTGTTCCTGTCCCTGCTATCCTAATATAGATATGGTCTCTCCTCCCTCCTCCCCTCACACAGACACACACACACACACACACACTCACACACATACAAGCATGCATATTCACACAAAGACCCAGTGATAGTCAATGTGCATTTCCATAACAAAATAAGCAGTTGGCACATCTTAATTCTCCTAACACCTCTTAAATATGAACCAAGGATTAGATTCTCCCATTTCTTCAAAATCAAGCTCTTGGAAATCCACTCATTCCATTTATAATTAGTTCACACACAATTGTAGTTATCCTGTGAAAAATCCGAATTCCCAACTGACAGAAACAAAAAAGCAAAATCAGAAGGTTGTGGCAGGGCTTATTCATTCCATCCAGTAACCGAAACTACACAGATTGCAGCCAGTGGAATAAGCCACAGGGTTTCCAGGGTGTTCTTCAAAACTCACTTTCCTCTTCTGAGTGCTGTTTTTTGTGTTTGTTTATTTAAGGAGAAGAATGCTAGTTACTTTGCATATTTAGGCTATGTCTCTGCTCAAGTCAGCTATAGTGTTGGATCATTTGTGGTGGTTTAAGCTACAAATGAAAACTCTGAATCACACAGGCTACACAACATTTATAACAGGAAGCAAAGACATATGTAGGGTGCCGGGTTACTTAATTCAGAAGAATGAGACTGACAATCAGCTCATAGACATCATACTGTAGATAGTTTTCTTTAATGACAGAACTTGAAAGCAAGAATTGATCCCCGTACCATCTGATGTTTAACTCACACTTCTATCTGATATCTGTGCTCCTTTAGGATTACGACTGTTTCAAAGTCAGCAAGTGAATTCTGTGGGAAGCTGTGTTAGGAAAACATCATGAGGAGTGAAAGTAAGCTCTCTCAGGGACCTCTGTTGTCATTTATGTTGTGAAGTCCCACCACTCTAAGAAGAATTTAATTCCATTCTTTGGTTCATTGTATTGCAGAATGGGAAGCAGAAAAGATTTAAGGAGCAAAGTTTGGCATGGTCAGTTTTGTGGTTTTGAATAGTCAGTCTGGCTCTGATGGTGAATGCTGATTTGAAGAGATGAGAGTTAAAGCAGAGGTCTCTGAGTTACATCACTAATGCAGTATTTCAGGACAAGGACATTAAGGGTCTTAGCCAGATCATTAAAGGGGGAGAGGAGGGAAGAGCCAGAAAGTTTATTATATATTCATCTCAACCTGGTAATTGATGATTGGATGGATGTGAATGGTGAGGGAGGGTTCAGTGCCTGGATGACCTTTAGTTTCCAAGGTTGGCACCCCACAAAATGTATGTCTTCCAGTGCTAATTGTCACACATCTCCCACTGTTCTCCTGACAGCAAATCAGCTAGCTGAACAGAAGTAATAAGTAGCAGTTCTGGCAACTGCCATTGTTTCTGAGGAAAGCGAGTGGACAGTTGGGCAGAGGATGATACTCTGGAGCTTTTATGTTAAGTCGATGTGCAGTCTCTACATTAGGGTCCCTGCTGGGATCTGGGTCCGTTTGTCTTTGGACTTGTTCTAGGCTGTCAATCCTAGGTACTGCAACTGCACCTTTCCCCATTCTCCCCACAATCATCTTTCCTCTCTGGGCTTCCACGGAAGTCACTGGGTTCTGTCTAGCATTTGGGATTATGAGTCTCTTAAATGTTTCATGTTTTCAGCCCCTGGATGAATACTGAATGAAGTGTTGACTTCCCTGTCCCATCCTGGGGCCTTTCTATTTGAATTTTGAATTGTTCCAGTGGTATAGGCTGCAGGGCTTTGAGTTCTAGGAGCCAGTGCCTGGCAAGTGTAACACAGCTTCAGTTCAGGTCCATTCTTCATTCCTTCTGAGGCCTGCTGTCTTGCCTAGTGGGTCATAGGGAGTAGCTGTGGCTGCAGTTTGCCTGGTTGGCAAACAAAACACAGTGAAAATTCACAGGACATGCTGGAGTGGAAGGAGAGCATTGCAGGCTGCACTGAACCATCTTCAGCATCAAGGCTATTGAAGGAGATAATTAACTATATTACAAGGAAAACATAATCTCCCAGTTTTCTGCTTTAGTGAGACCAAATATGCCAGCCATGTGTAAGCACTGACTGCTCACTTCTGACTTTCTGGAAATTTGCTTCTTGCCCTTTGCCTGGACAGTTGTTTTTACTGTTACTACTGACATGTATTCACTTTACTCCTACAGAGAATGTCCCTAGATTGATGTTCTTGTGAGTCTGTGTATTTATCTTAGCAGAGTTTCTTCCCCAGATTTACTATTAGTCCGTGAACTTGCACTTCTCATGATTTTCAGTGGGCCTGTTTCATGCACGAATCCATCCACTTAAAAGAGTTTATATATATATATATTATACATATATATATACAAGATTTCACACTGTCGCTCAGGTTTCTTAGAGCAAACTATGTACAGCAGCTTGGCCTCAAATTCATACTCCTGTATAGACCTCTCAGACTCATGAATTGTACTTTTTATTGCTGTTTCTTTCTTTTTACAATTCTTTGACAATTTTATATATCCATGTAATAAGTTTTCACTGTTAGCTGAAAAAAAAACCTTGATATCATTTTAAATTTAATATAATTTTTTACATTTATCTATTTATTCTCTCTCTTTCTCTCTCTCTGTGTGTGTGTGCATGTGTGTGTGTGCTCTCTATTTCTGTGTGTGTGTGTGTGTGTGTGCATGTGTGTGTGTGACATATGTATAGGTCAGCAGACAATGTCTTAGAGCCAGTCCTCTCCTTACACTATGTAGGTTCTGGGGATCAAGGTCAGGTCTTCAGGCTGGACAAAGCTGAGATATTCCACCAACCTTGATGTCTTTTGTTCTTTTAACCTACTGAGGTTAAAATTAGGGCTGGTTTGCATGTGCCTCAACAGGAGAGGGTTATTTACTGAAACATGGGAAAATTTTCAGTGACTTACACCACTGAGATGAATGACACTCTATCTCCCAGGACCTTTAACTACTCATTGTCTCTTAGCGAGAGGTGGGTCCTCATGTGTCCCTCCCTTACTACTGATGTATAGTAGCTGGTCTGGTTTTATTCAGGGCTTATGCTGGTAAATATTGCTGCATTGAGACCATTATTGGTATGACTGGTCAGGAGCACATCTCCAGAACCTCTGGCTATTGCATTTTTCTGTCCCATCTCCAGCAATGCTGTCTGCGCCTTGGGGAAGTGATGTAGGCATCCTATTTAAGCCAAATACCCCACAGTCACATACTGCCTGCACTTTGACTAGTTAGAAATCTAAGCATTAACACCACCAATTATGAGAGGAAGCTTCTCTGGCCAAGGTTAAGAGCAGTACTTATCTATAGATGTACATATTTAGAGATCTTGACAACATATCTGTTTAGTAAACAATAGTACAGGGCTTCCCCCTACTATGTCATGGTTGCACCAGTAGACATATCTTGTCACTCAAATCATTATTGTAGCTACTGATGTCCACAGTTGGGTAGGGCCATTTTTAAGATCAATATTTAGATGCATATATTTTTCTTTTTTCCTTTTGACTTGTTTTACTGTCTTAATACAAACTGAGCTTGAACTTGTTGCAATGTTCTTACCTCTACCTCACAAGTATTGGATTTACAAATGTATACCACCAAGCCCAGCCCTAACTAAATACATATGTTTTTATAAAATATCATGTAAACTAAAGCTTCTTAGTTGTGTATGAAATCTTGTGGTGGAGAACTTGGACTTTATGATCCAAATTTCAGTTATTTTGAATACTTCTCTCTCTGCTTCCATTTCCCTCAGCAAATCTTTCCTGGGTACTTAACAAACACCAGGGGAAGTCTTCCAAGGACATGGAAGAAATAACCACAGAAAGCTCCTTGACCTCAAGAAGTTTAGATTCTGTACAAGAAGATATGGCTGAAGGAGTGGAGGTAGCTCCCGCAGTATGAACTATGAGACTATTGAATATGGGATAAACACAAGTGAAGCAGAGAAGTATGTTAGAGATTTTATAGTGCACATCAGTATTTTTAATTAGATGTTATGATTTTGTGTATGTGTGTGTAGATGCATGTATGTACAGAGGCAGAAAATCATCCTCAAGTGACATTCTTTTGGTTTTTCTTAATAATTATTTTATTGTTTTTTGAGAATTTCATGCATGAGTGCTGTATTTATATCATTTCCACCCACATTCTCCACCCTTCAACTCCTCCTATATCCCCTCCACTCCCTCTCAATTTCATAATCTCTTCTTTAGTTACTGTTATTACACACATACAATATGTTAAATCCATTTAGAGTTGTTCTTTGAGTGAGACAGGACCTCTCATTTGTCCTGGGGATCATATAATAAACTAGGTTGGAAGAGCAGTGAGCCAGAGGATACACTTTGCTGGAATCACAAGTGTGTGCACCACCACACACACAGCTCTATTTTTCTTCCTTTAAATAGAGGTTCTGAGCATCTGAAAAGCAAGTACTTTGCTGCCTGAGACATAACCCCAGTTCACTCAGGATACTGTGGTTAAAAAGAACTAGATGAAAGGAATCTTCACACACACACACACACACATACACAAATGAGGTGGGGACACACTAGAAAGCATGGATGCTCTCAGGAAAATGAGTATCTACTTGGTGAATTGTATATATGAGATATGGCAATTATTTCACTGTGCCTAAGTAGAATGGGCAAAGGGGAGAGTAAAAGGGACCAGATCATAAAGTGTTTTGGGAGCTAGTAAGAGAATATTAATTTACATGATGAATGCAGTGGGGGAACCATTAAATATGTTTTGAACAGAACACTATTATTATGAGCTGCATATGGTACCTCAAAGTTAGTATGCCCAAGTCCTCACACGGAAGACATAGAATGTGATTAATTTTAAAGATAAATTCTTTGAAGAGATAATTATAGCAATATATGGCCATTAAGGTTCAACAGATGCTTGAGAAGTCATTTGAGCCCTTTGAAGTTTTGAAAAGAGGGAATCAATACACAGATCAGCAAAGAAGGAAATGGGCACCTGAAGATGTGCAGAAAATTTGACCATGTACTAGCCAAGGAGACGTGTCTTCGAAGAAACTAACCCTGAATACACCTTCACCGTGGACTTCTAGCCTTCAGAATGATGAGAAAAATGATTTTTTTATTGTTTTTCAAGCCACACAGTTCATGACATTTGGTTAAGGCAGTCCTAGCAAACCAATACAAATGGCATACTTAAGTTTTACTTTAAAACTAGCACTCTGGATTATGCTGCACAACTAATAAAGACCCAGAGACAGATATTGGGGTTCAAGCTGAAAGATCAGAGAAGCAAAGCAACCAACCACTAAAGAGCTCTTTACCTCTACGAAATCTTCAGAGTGAAAAGAGAGCGAGTTTCTATCCCATCGTGCCTCTCTAGTTCTTGGATTAAAGGCATGCACCATCAACCAGCCTCCCCTATGGCAAACTAGTGTGGCTGCTGGGCACCAGAGAAGTTATATACTCTCTGGGCAGGAATTTCAGGGCAGCACAAATTCTGTGTAAAAGTATGTGCTGAACCCAGAATTGAAGGGGTTAAGGAACATTGCTAGAAGAGAACAAACAGCAAGGCCATGGTTTAAAAGACAGAAAGGAGCTTGGTTTGCCCACACCTACAGCCCCTTAGAAGCGTATCACACTGGAAAGATGAAGGAAAGTCAATTCATGCGGAGTTGTGGCGTGTCCTAGGAATCCTCTGGACAGTCGCAAACAAACAATTTGAGGGGAGTTAAGAAATATATGTCAGGCGATCTTTAGAAGAAAGAACACGCAGAACTTAAGATGACCAAAAAAATCAAATGGTTGAAATGAAATTGGGTCTCTAGACTCAAGCTTGCCACACATATTAGCAGGCAAGTTTAAGTTCTGCTTCATTTCTATTTCCACTGAAGCTCCAAATTCACACTGTGATGTTTGGGGATTAAGTGTGACAAGGGCCAAGGACATGTCTGCTAGGGTAAGCTGGAGCAATATCTTTAGTCATAAATTGAAACAAAAGGTTCAGACTAGTGTCATGTGTGTGGAAGAAGAAAAGTGGAACTGATGTGGCCCAAGCTGCTAACTGTGCACCTGAATCTTATTTCCTTTCTTTTAATGCTGACAAAATGGTGGCTGAGCAAGTGACTGCCCACCTAACCCACAGGTCCAGGAATCCTTTACACTTATTGTCATATGAGTGCATTGCAACTAATGGAGTACAAGGAAAAGTGATGTGTGTCCTTGTCATTGCAAAAGATTAATTATAATACCACATTGTATCTTCTTATAGTCTTCTCCCTTCCTACCAGTTGGCATTCTTTTATGGTGGACACTCACATTGGACTAGACAAGATCGATGTCACAGTGAATGTTGAAGTAACAACTTGGAAGAAACCCAGACAGTACGGCAGCTCTTTTCAAGAAGACTGCTCAGATCAAGTCTATTGAGTGTGAGAGAAAGAAGCCACATTGTTGTTTCGGCCAAGCTACTGGTGGATCTCTTGTATAACAATTTAGTTTCACCCTCATTAAAATGGAATTGTATCTTAAAAGCAGTATGCTTTGCAGCAAATTACTAACTACTATGTGGCTGGACCAAGGATATTGACATTATAGATTTGAAAATTAGTAATTATTTTCATGTGATGGTAAATCATGGGAAAATTGTCACCCAAAATAAGTTGGGATTGTCTAATGCCTAGTAATATGGTAACTTAAGAAGTACAATTTTGGAATTCTCCAAATTCTCACACTTAGTCAATCAGTTTTGGGGGGTTTTTTGGCAAAGACTTAAGAGCTTTGTCTATAACTAGAATTTTCAAATGGAAATGGACTCAGACATACCAAGATTTCTGTTTAAAACACTGTGAAGGAAAATTTACTTGATAAAATATAGAAAAAAATAGAATAAACTCCTGACTTCCTACTCAACTCAGTTCTAACAACCATGAACTCATGATGAATTTATGATATTGCATCCTCCTTAATTTCCCCTAAATCCAAGGGATTAGTAATAAGCATAATTAAAAACATTTTTGTTGAAGTACCAAGACACACAAAAGAATGAACAGAGCCATAGAGTTTAGCTCAATGAACATATTCTTGTTACCAACACCTGTCTCAGAATACAGATCTGATCAACTCTCTAAAGTACTTCTGGTTCATTCCAGTAATTGTATGTCTCAAGCACATAATCCACTATAGAGGCTTCTATCACCGTTAAAGAAGATGTGTTTTTATTTTTTATATACGTTGAATATGTAAAGTGTGTATTCTTTAGCATATAACTTTCTTGATCACCATAATGGTTTCTGAGAACATGTTAAGATCTTTCACTGGAACCTTGGATTAGCCAATTAGACTAGGCTAGCTGGCCAACAAGGCCTAAGAAAACTCCTGTGTCTTCCTCCTTAGCATTGAGATTGTAGACACATATTCCTATATTTTATATGGGTGCTAAAGATCAAACTTAGATCATTATACTTGCATATCAAGCACTTTTGCCAACTGAGCCATCTACTCTAGCTCCAGTATCCCAGTTAGTAAAGATATATTTACTAACATTAAGATTCTTTTGCTCATTTTCCTCTTAGGTTTCTGTATTTCTGTCTCTGATAATCAACAATTAAAATCAAGAAATTCTAAAAAAGATCAAAATAAAAATATGTATTCTGTGTATATATTATTGAGTATGACATAAATATTTTTCTACACTTTTGTGGTATTTTAAAATATGTTCCCTGTGCCAATGTGGTAAAGATGCTTTTGATTGTATTATGATACTATTACAGGATTGTCTTATGCACATTTAGATGTCTTACTTCATTAGAATTGATTTACATCTCATATTTAAATATGCAATACCTGTATAATTGATTTAACAATGTGATATACATATTATACATATCAATTCATATTTTTCCAAATAGATATCAAATGAATACAATATTGTAATAAAATCATGATCAAAAATAAAATGACAATATTTGCATGGATTAACATCTGGTGCCTATTCTGTTATGTTGGTCTGATTTATTATATATTATATCTTGTAACATTATCCAATGTTGCTCTTCTTCAAGATTGTTTTGGTTATTACTGTGCCCTTGCATTTCCATAAATATGTTAGGATTGTATTTTCAATTTGTATACACACCCACCCAGGTGTACCTTGTGCCCCTGGAAATTTAATAAGAAAGTATGTTGAATATATAAACCATTTTAGAAACATTAGTATCACTAAATATCTACTTACATATTTTTAAGTATTTGCTGTTTTCAATTGTGTCAGAGGATATGCATATGTGAGTGCAGTGCCAGAGGAGGCCAGAAGTCAGCTAGAGTTACAGGCAGATGTAAGCCACCTGACTTGGGCGCTGAAAACTTAATTCAGGTCCTCTGAAAGATTAGTACCTGTTCTTAACCACTGAATCATCTCTCCAGCCAACATATTTACATATTTTATGTAAAAACATAATTGAAATTCTGGGACACAATAAAAAGACCAAACCTAAGAATAATAGGGGTAGAAGAAG
>LOJH01059732.1:0-10904 GCA_001685095.1 Ellobius talpinus
TATTAACCAATGAAAGTAACACATAGACAGATGACCCTCCTCCATCAAAATTCCTAGCAAAGGATAGTAACAAAGAACATGGCAATGCCATGGGTTGGTATGGATGGCAAGCACCTGGAACATTGTGTCAGGAAGTATTCTGAGTCTCCCTCTATTAGAGCTCCATAACTGAGTGAAGTAAACTTTGGCATTGTCTGTCATGAGCAAAAAAAGAGGATGGCTCTTCAGTTTGTTCACTGTCTGGCCTAGAGCTAGTATAACCCACACTATTCTTAACCTTGGTCTACCTGAACTTCAGCCAATAGAATGCTGCTATATGTGAATGGGGAATGAAATTTAGTGTGTGTGTGTGTGTGTGTGCATGTGCACACATACACACTTGCACACACTTATGCATAAGTGTTCTGTCTTCCTTTAAACCATTCTATAGCAACTCAAAGGAGAACTCCAAAGCATGAAGAGAAAGATGACTTCATTATAAGGAACTTCCAACCTGAGTCAAATTTCATTAAAATCTTATTACTGGCTTTCGCTCTTTGGCTTGCTCAGCTTGTCTTCTTATATAACCCAGGACCACCTACCTAGGGATGGCTCTGCCCATTATATGCTGGGCCCTTCTGTGACTGTAATTAATTAAGAAAATGCCCATAGGCAAGTCCACAGATTAAGCTGATAGAAGCAATTCAACAATTGAGGTTCCCTCTTCCCAAGTGTGTCAAGTTGACAACTAAAGCTAACTATGACATGCAGCAAGTACCGTATACACTGAGCCATCTCCCAAGTATTTTAAGATCTTATTTTAATTACGTATATACGTGTGCGGAAGGGTACTATGTACACGACTGCAGTGCCTAGCAAAGAGAGAAGAGGGTACTGGATTCCCTGGAGGTGGAGTTTCGGGTAGTTGTGGTGCTGGGAAGTGACTCTGGTCCTGTGCAAGAGCAATGTGCAAGGCTCTTAACCTCTAAGCCATTCCTCCAGCCCCTTGTAATGTAATTTTTAGGCAAGGTGTGGTAGTTCACACCTTTAAGCAGCCATATTTCTATGAATTCAAGGCCAGCTTAGCTTACACAGTGCAGTCTATGCCAATTAGGCTACAGAGTAAGACACTCTCTCAAAAAAAGTGTATTTTAGCAGCATGTACAATAATTTGTTCCATTATATCTTCATGCATATATATATATAAACTTTTCACTAAAATGAGTTATTCCCTCTCCATCTCAGCTTAATCACGGTTGCATAAAACCAATAAATCAATACAGAAGTTAGTCTTCACTCTCCCCAAAGTTTACTTAACGTGACCTTTGTATTTATCTGGTTTCTCTTCTTTACATACCAAACTACAAGAAGCAAGCTTGGGATCACCAATGACCCACAAGCCATTCTTAGAACCCAATATCCCCCCTCTCTGAACTGTCTTAAAATACAGATGGTGCAGAAAGCTAATAATTCAAAAGAGAGCCTTCCAGACTCTGTGCACCAGGAGGACCAGGGAAATCACACATTTAAGAAACGACTTGACTGTGAGAATGCTGTGGCAAAGTTTATTACAGTACCATCTACAGAACTTTCTACAATTACGGAACTGTTCTTTGTGTGTGCCACCCAACTGTGACACTCCCTAGCCAGCTGTGGGTGCTAAACATCCTGGAACTGTAGCTGATGTGACTCAGCAATGGGATTTTAAACTGGCACAGTGGTGTACAATAATCCCAGCACTTGGAGGGTGGCAGGGGGACTGCCTTGTGTTCAAGGCCAAGCTAGACTTCTGATGTGGTACAGTCCAGTACAGTCTGGGCTAATAAAACACTTTGTTTGTTTGTTTGTTTATTGGTTTTTCAAGACAGGGTTTTCCTGTGGCTTTGGAACCTGTCCTGGAACTAGCTCTTGTAGACCAGGTTGGCCTCGAACTCACAGAGGTCCACCTGCCTCTGCCTCCCGAGTGCTGGGATTAAAGGCGTGTGCCACCACCTTCCAGCTTAATAAAGCACTTTCTTAAGATAGTGTCTCAAAAATAAAAACAAACTAAAAATCATGAAAGAGAATTTTAAATTTAATTAGTTGTAATTTAAATAACCACCCATAGCTAGTGGCTACCAAGTTGGACAATAGGTCTAGAAGTGAGAAAATAAATCTAGCCTGCCTAGAGCACAGAATGCTCTCAAAGTTTATCATATCACTTCTCTGCATATTCTGAGAACAGAGGAAGAGTTAAGCCTTCTGTTGCTATAGAAACAGATTCCTGCCACAGCTGTGAGCCCCCAGAGGTACAATGCAGTAAGGTTTCCCCACAGGACTCAGGAGCTGTTCTTCCTCTGGGAGTGGAGCTCAAAGCCATGCTGGGCTCTAGCTTCCTGCTGGCCCCCATGTTCATAGTGCTTGTTTGCTCAACAGCATGATGCCAGAGTGATAAGGCTTCATGGAATTTGGAATTCTTGAGCAGGAAGAGAATGTGAAAGAAAGCAGCTAGCTAACCCCATTTACTTCCCAAAGAGGGAAAACAAGAAAAGCACAACTAAGGTGACTTGCTCATTTTTGCCTGTTTTTATACAACGGAAGGCAAGAAGTAACACCACTTTATTACTGCAAGGAACCTAAACTGTACTTCAATGAAATACAAAGCTGTAAATTAAAAGTAGGTGAAGGAACAATCTGTGTTATCAGAAGGCAGAGATATGAAGTTAATCAATCATCTGGGGGTTGGTGGCATACAGAGGCAGGCAGATCTCTGAGTCCAGCCTGATCTACAGAGTGAGTTCCAGGACAGACAGGGCTACATAGAGAAACCTTGTTTTGAGAACTCCCACCCCCCAAAAATTAACCAAAGTACAGGACAAGAGTTAGAAAAGGAATGTCTAAGAACACAAAGGACAACAAAAGGACCAGCATATGATGCCAAGGATTTCTCAAAGGAGAACTCCAAGAGGATAAAAAAAAAAAACTAAACTAAAATTGTAAATATAGCTGGGTGATGGTGGCAGCAAAATGCCTTTAATTCCAGCACTTGGGAGGCAGAGGCGTGTGGGTCTCTGAGTTCACCAAGCCAGCCTGGTCTATAGAGTGAGTTTCAGGACAGTCAGGGCTCTACAGAGAAACCCTGCTTAAATATATATATATAGGCACTTTCTTAAGTGTTTCGAAGGACATTAAATCTTACATTCAAGTACAAACAACGAGCAGGACATATAAAAGTAAATCAAGTAAGGATCACATTATAACTAAGACCAGAACAAAGAAAACAGAGCAGCAGACAAAAGATTAGCTCTAAGAGTTTAGAAGCAGACCTCACCACTGCAACTTCAGAACTAAACAAAACACAGAGGTAAAACTAACTACTGAGAGGGGAAAACACACACACACACAAACCTACAAACCCAGAGAGTTTTTTTTAATCCAGTTTAATTAGCCAATGGTCATAACAAATAAAAATGTATTTAGCAAGCAAAAAACAAAAACAAAGAAAACAAAAAGGTTTAGTAATAGACTGACAAACCTGTATAGCCCACCTATGACTGCAGGGAGTACAGCTCAGGATGAAGAAAGATGGAAGAAGGAACAGGAGGAAGAAGGAACAGGAGGCAGAGAAGGGTGAGCAGGTGGGTGAATCCAAGTGAGCAGACGTTATCAAATAAGAATAGCAAAACTTATTCTAGGGTATGAAAACAAAGTGGATTATAATACAGAACCAAAGCAATGTGTAATACAAACTGTGGGCTCTTATTTGGGAAGAGAGTAGAGAGAACTGTAGGAGCCAGCCATGATCGCGGATTTGGGCATAACAATAAGGATTTAACTTCAGATTTCGTTGAAGTATACAGACCAAAAATTTAAGAGGAACAACTAAAAAGAACCAAAAGCATCCAGATGGTAGGGAATGGAGAAAGGTATGGAAGTATGGGATAAAGACAACCCAAACTTATCTAATGGAAGATATGAAACAAAATATATGACCAGGCTGGGTTTGATGGTGGGCACCTTTAATCCCTACATTCAAGAGGCACTGAGTGCTTTCCTAGAGAACCCAGGTTCAATTCCCAGCACCCACAAGGCAGCTCACAACTGTCTGTAAGTAAGATCTGACACTCACACACAGACGTGCATGCAGGCAAAACACCAACGCACATAAATTATATTAAAAAAAATATTTAAGGGGCTGGAGAGATGGCTCAGTGGTTAAGAGCACGGCTGCTCTTCCAGAGGGCTCAGGTTCAATTCCCAGCACCCACATGGTGCTACCACTGTCTGTAACTCCAACCCCAGGAGATGAGGCACTCTCACACAGACATACAGACAAAACACCACTGCAAGAAAAATAAAAATAAATCGTTTTCTAAAAAAGTTTCAAAATTACTTTTGTGTATAGCTGTTTTGCCTGTGTACGTCTATGCACCACACATATACCTGCTGCCCTCAGAGGCCAGAAGAGAACACTGGATCCCCTGCAACTACAGCAACAGACTTGTGAGCCACCATGTAGGTATCGGGACCCAAGTCTCTGCAAGAGCAGCCAAGCACTATTCACTGTTGAGCATCTCTCCATCCCCTAAAAGGCTTTCTAAAGCCTCCTTTCCATAGTCTGGATGAAAGCACCAACTTGAGGAGCAGAGGCTATGTCTATTCTGGTTCACACAAGGATTTCTGATTAAAGTAGGTCTTAGTATTATAAGGCCTAACACCCCTTCAGACCTGTGCCACTTTTAAGATCACATGGTACTCCCACTCCCAGAAGCAGGCCAATGTGGACTTTTTAGATTTGCCAATTCTAGTTTATTAAGACGTTAAGCTCCTTTACAGAGCCAAGAACTCAATGCTTGTCAATTATTTGTATTTCTGGTAACATTTGAGGAGTTTTAAAGCTGTAGGTGTATGATATCTATTTGTAAAAGTTCTGAAAATAATTTCAGAAGTTAAAAACAGATGAATTTTTTTATATAAAAAATTATATTCTTGGGGCCGGAGAGATGGCTCAGCAGTTAAGAACACTGTCTGCTCTTTCAGATGACCTAGGTTCAATTCCCAGCATCCACATGGTGGCTAACAACTGTGTATACTCCAGTTCCAAGAAATCTGACACCCTCTTTTGGCCTACATGGGCAGCAGGCATACATGTGGTACACAGACATACCCAACATACACGCAAATAAAACACCCATACCCGTACAATAAAATAAGAAAATCTTTTTTTCTTTTCTTTTTTGATATTTTGAGACAGGGACTCTCTATGTAGCTTTGGAGCCTATCCTGGAGCTCGTCCTGTATACCAGGTTGGCCTCGAACTCACAGAGATACATTTGCCTCTGCTTCCTGAGTGCTGGGATTAAAGGTGTGCGCCACCACGGCCCAGCAAAATAACTCTTTTAAAAAAAAACAGTTCTTACATCTGTAAATCCAATCCCATCCATTTATAAAGATAGCAACTGAAGTGGACATGGGGCACACACCTGTATTCTCAGCACTTAGGAGGCTAAGGCAAAAGGATTGCCATAATGTCCAGGAAACATGGAACTCAAAAAACAGACAAACAAGTTAGTGAAAAATTAACAACAACAACAAAAACAAAAACACAGCAAATGAGTCTGTGATCAGGATGAAAATCTCAACAGCTCAGTTCTTTTTTTCTCTTTGATATTAGCAAAGCAGATCCTAAAATTTATCTGGAAACAAAAAGAGCCCAAAATAGGCAGTTTTCGTTTTTATTTTGTCTGAAACACTCAAAACTGCTCTTTGTGATGCAAAGACACAGGGAATGTTGTTATTTGTGCAACACATACTAGAGGAAAGAGTGAAACTGCCCATTAGGGCGGGCGCACCAGATATCCTGTCATTAAGAATCCCAGCTATAAACAGCAATTCGTGGAACTCTGTACTTCACTTTGTTACTCCGATCTTGATCTCTTACTGTAACCCTACAAAGTTTCACTTAAGCAACAATCCTCCTGAAAAATAATTTAGTAAGGTGAAAGGATTTGCCCTTCCCACATAGCTAGGAGTGGGGGCGCACGCCTCTAATCCCAGCACTCGGGATCTCTGTTGAGTCTGAGACCAGCCTGGTCTACAGAGCGAGTTCCATGATATCTAGAGCTACACAATAGAGAGACTCTGTCTCAAAAACAAACAACACAGTGATCACGACAGTATCAGCACATCAGCACAATGACAAACTGACCCATGGAGCAGAACAAACAGGCCAGTAAGAAATATGCCTGCAAAGACTTGATAGGATAGATGGCTCTACAAACTAGAGGGTAAAGACTTGATTATTGTTAGCAGGACGTTGAGAGAGCTTTCATATGAAAGAAAAACCTATTAAAAAATTTAATTTTTTAATCATTCATATGAAAGAAAAACCTATTTAAAAAATTTAATTCTCAAAATTGGGAGTCATGGTGTAATGTACCCCTACAGTACCAGTCCTTGGCTACGTAGCAAATTTTGAGTATTGCCAGGGCTATATAAAACTCTGAAAAAACGCTGGGCGGTGGTGGCACACGTTTTTAATCCCAGCACTCAGGAGGCAGAGGCAGGCAGATCTCTGGGAGTTCGAGGCTAGCCTGGTCTACAGGAGCTAGTACCCCAAAGCTACCAAAAAGCCCTGTCTCGAAAAAAAAACAACAACAACAAAAAACCAACTCTGAGAAAACAACAAAAATTAATTCTCCATATATTAATGTTAAAACTTTTAGATGAAAATATAAAATAGTATTTTTAAAATCTCAGGGAAAGAAAATATGTACCACACAAAATGCATATACCATGAAAGAAAATATGACTAGTCAGTCATATTCAAATTGAGTGAACCACATGAAATCAGAGAATAAAGAAATAAACTCAACTAGAGGACAGTTCTATATTACAAATGACAGCAAAGCAAAACCAAAGAAGAAACAGTCCAGAGAGATGGCTCAGGGATAACAGTGCTTGATGCAAAGTCTGACAACCTGAGTTCAATCCCAGAAACCCTAGCTGCCCTCTGAAAACCATACAAAAACTATGGCACAAAAACATGAGCATATACATGCTATAAACAAAGAAGGGAAAGATGCTAAAGGATGAGCCACCTAATAGTAACATGAGTGAATGAGCAAGTACTTCACAGTTAAAAAAACGATGCTTAAATATACAATATTAACATATATGTAAATATATTTATCAAATGTATAAATAGCAAATACAGTAACAAATAATGATATGCCATTCACACCCACCACAGGTCTAATCCTATTAAGCTTTTAGACAAAAACATGAAGCAAGGAAAATAAGCTATCTTGAGAGCACAAATGGGTGACAAGCACACTGGATATGTATTGGGTACAATTTAACTAAGAGCTAAAGATACACATATACACACCTCTATGACCCAGCTATTCATGTCTAAGGTTGTGCCCTAGAAAAAACTCATTAGGGTCTAAGGAGGCCAGGTGTGGTGGCAGCATGTTTTAATTCTAGCATTTGGGAGAGGTAACCAGAAGGATCAGGAGATCAAGAGCATCTCCAGTCATATAAAATGAGTTCAAGGCCTGCCTGGGCTACATAACTTTTTTTTTTTTAAAAAAAAGTATATAAGGAAACATGAAAACATTCTTGAAGCAAGTGGAAATAACTTTCATGCTTATTTATTAAAAAGGGAACAACAGACGTTAATGCAAAGATGACAGTGGATTGCTGTGGTAGCAAGTCTAAAACCAATTTACACATTGCAAATCTGTGCATATATACAACACACACAAGTATTTAGACACTAGGATGCAGGGTAGTAGGCAAAGTATAGAAAATTAACAGGTACAATAAATACAGTTCTGGACAAACGTAAGCAGCAAAAATAATATATGACATATATGTATGTGATTATATATTACACACATATCAGGATAAACAGCAGAGTCAGGGAAGTAGTTATTGTTGAGGAAGATGGAGAAAATGAGAATGCAAAGGACACACACAATTATGTCTATAATATTTTAATTATCATTTGCCTATTAAATATATCACCTCCTAGTGTGAAAACATCATAAGACACCAAAGAGCTCCTAGTCAGTCAGGCCACTATCTGATTTTCTGAAACGTTCACACAAAACAAACAAACAAACAAAAAAGAAACAGCACTGACCATTTGACTTACCCATTCACCAACCACAAGACACAATCTTCCGAGTTCATTACTAAGAGTAAAGGGAAGGAAAGAGGAAGGGGCTTCAGGCTGCAGGTGGGATCCTAAGATAAGCATCCAGCAACCTCCAAGGAAGAAAAGTAGGAGAATGACTCCTATTGCTAAATAAAATACACATTTTCCTTGAGTGTTCTGCTCCTTAAACAAAAAACACTTTATAACGATGCCATCATAGAAAAGTTGAGCTTCTGCTACAAAATTTAAGTTGTATAGGAATTGGTATAGGTCACCCCAGGGCCCAGAACTCTCCCTCCAAGTACTGGTGCCCCTTTCTCTACTAGTTGTTGCTGGCTCTCATGCATCAAATACAGACTTCCTGTTTCTCCCTTTTGAAAACTGGAAACTTGGAACTGGTATGAGGCTTTGGGGGGAAAAAAAAGTACAAAGTCAGGAAAACACAAAAGGAGTCAGCCATGACTTTTCGAATCTTTTTTCTTTCTTTCTTTTTCTTTTGAGACAGGGTTTCTCTGTGGAGCCTGTCCTGGCACTTGTTCTGTAGATCAGGCTGTCCTATGAACTCATAGAGATCTGCCTACCTCTGCTTCCTGAGTGCTGGGATTAAAGGCGTGCACCACCATCGCCCAGCCCAGCTGACTTTTCGAATCTTAACAGTTGTAAAACTTCTCAGATTTTCCTGTGTCTACACCTAACATAAAGCAGTGGTTCAGAAATGAGTCCCGTGGAACTGTGAATCAATGAAGATTCAATTAAAACTAAGGCTCAGAGAGAGATGGCTGTGGTGGTTCATACCTATAAACCCAACACAAGGAGCTGAGGCAGGAGGATTGTTAGTTTGAGGCCAGCATGGGTTACAAAGTTATAGGCCAATATAAGCAAGACCTTATTGTCTCTAAGAAAGTGATGGGGGGTTAGCTCAGTTGACAGAATTCTTGCCAGCATGCATGAAACCTTAAATTCAATTCCCAGAGCCACATAACCAGGAAGTTATTCATGCCTGCTATCCCAGCAGTAGGGAGGCAGAGGCAGAAGGTCCAAAGTCAAGTGCAGCTATATATACAGGGAGGTAAAGGCTAGACTGGAACACATGAGACCCTAGTTCAAAGCAAACACAACCCACCAAAACTTTCAAACTTAATCTTATGTTTGGAGAAAGGTTTTGGCAAATGTTTTTGAATACTGGTATCTTGGCTTATTCTAAATTAATTTCCTTCTTAATGTGAGTTTTGCTTTTATGTACGTCTGTGTAGCAAATGCATGCAGCACTCACAGAGGCCAGAAGAGGCAATGGAACGCCATGGAGCCAGATTTACACACAACAGTGACAACGTGAATGCTGGGAACAGAACCTGGGTCCTCTAGAAGAGCAGAAAATGCTCCTGACCATTGAGACACCTTTCCAGCCCTACTCTAAATTCTTTTTTGTTTTGTTGTTTTTTTTTTTGAGACAAGGTTTCTCTGTGTACTCCTGGCTGTCCAAGAACTTGCTCTGTAGGCCAGGCAGGTTCCCAACTCAGAGATCTGCCTGCCTCTGCCCCTTGCCACCTGAGTGCTGGGATTAAAGGTATGGACCGCCACTACCACCACCTGGCTAAGTGTTTTATGTTTGCTTTGTGACTATATACTCTGGCTATTAATCTCATGTTGGATCAATAGCTGGCAGATTTTTCTCATTCTATAAGCTATCTTTTTTTTTTTCAACACAGGGCTTCTCTGTGTTGTCCTGGCTGTCCCAGAACTCGCTCTGAGGAGCAGGCTGGCCTGGCAATCACTTTCCTTACTATGCAGAAGCATTTTAATTTAATATGACCCCATTTTGAACCAAAAGTTTTAAGGGCAAAGAAGCTCTACAAATCCACTCTTTGAATCACAACTTCAATCTGGAGATAGGCAGACAGCAAAGACAATACTTACGATTCTCAAAAGGGCATCATTGCCATCTCATAACCCAGAAAGCAGATATTCTGCCTCTATATAGCTTCCAGTGCTCTGGCCCCAGCCCCTTTCATGATGCTTTTAGACTGCAATGGGATTTGAACGGATTTAAAGTGTTGAGGCTCCAATCTCACTGTTCATGCAGCTGTTATCCATTCACTAGCCCATGTTTCTCTGCTCTGTTCCGCTGTCCTGCATTTTTAATTCAGAGCTTGGTGTCAGCAAGGAAAGCACCAGAGCTGTCATGCTGCAGCCTTTGGCTGTGTTCTACCAAGGGATGTATCATCCACAACCTACTCACATCCCTCCCCCACCAGCTACCAAAAACTCCCCTGGTGAGAAATGCTATTATAAGAAGGGGTGGCTGCTTTGTGACTCACACTGTTTCATTAAAAAGATTTTTCCCCCAGACAAATTTCAGTAAAGAAATCCAAAGGTTTTCCAAAGCCACAGCAAAATAGAACAGCTCATAATAGTATTTTTCATAGGTCTACCACTTCACTGAAGATCCCTATACCCAAACACAGGAGATGTTTATATTCACTTAGCTTTTTGTGTTGCATTTGGCCTTCCAGTTGAGAGAACAGGTAAGAAACTGATTGATTAAACTCAGCGAAAATAACTGGGCTTGTCGGAGATTATGATGAAAGGCAGCTAGCTTGTAAACCACAGGTCTTACCTACAGCTCTCCAGAGCATCTGGTTACAATTGTATAGAAGTTTCAACAGAAAGATTCAACGCAATGCCCATCAAAATCCCAGCAAAATTCTTCAAAGACCTCGAAAGAACTGTACTCAACATCATATGGAAAAGCAAAAAACCCAGGATAGCCAAAACAATCCTG
>LOJH01059734.1:0-11223 GCA_001685095.1 Ellobius talpinus
TAAGATGAAGCCACTTGTCTGAGGTTTCCGTTCCCAAGGACAAGTTTTCCTCTTTTAAGGATGCTTTGTGTCTAACACCTGTCCCTGATAATATACTTTTTTGCTGGTGTGACTAAAAGAAGCTTTCATACTGTGCCAACCAATGTTATGACCTTCTGAGTTGTTCTTTGTTTGAATACTTTATAATGAAAACATGAATTCAGTAAAAGTACAGCAGATTTCACATCTCTCTTGCGTGTGAGTCTGTCTGTCATTCGCAAAATCCTGAGTTCTCCTGTCTTTCACCTTGTTCTCCCTCGGTTCATGGGTCCTGTGAGGACCGGTCCGTGGCACTCAGCTTTCTCTCCAGGTCCAGATTTTTAATTAATTAGTGACAGTGTCTCAGGTAACACTGGCAGGCCTGAAATGTGGCCATGGATGACTTCGAAATCCTGAAATTCCTGACTCCACTCTGAGTACCAAGGTGAGATGGGTTTGCTGCTACTTCCAGCTGCATGCAACACCTTGAAAACCATTGCATCTGGGAATGCTGAGAAGCAGAAGCAAATCTGAGGCCAGTCTGGCCTTTATGGCCAGTTCCGTGTGAGCTAGAGTCACAGAGTGAGCCCTAGCTCAAAAAAGAGCAAATGCACTGGGTGGTGGTGGCACACACGCCTTTAATCTCAGCACTCGGGAGGCAGAGGCAGGCAGATCTCTGTGAGTTCGAGGCCAGCCTGGTCTACAAGAGGAGTAGTTACAGGACAGGCTCTAAAACTACAGTGAAACCCTGTCTCGAAAAACAAAAACAAAAAGAGAAAAAGCAAATACAAACAACTATTGTAGTCCTGACACTTCCCCGCTTCCCCCCAGCACACAGCTATTGGAAAAGTATTAAGGTATTAAGCACAGGGTGGGGGGTTCTATCCTTAAGAAACTCAGGCTGACACTAACATGGTGGCTCATGTCTATAATCCCAATCCTCCAGACCCTGAGTCAGGAGGAGGCCAAACTGGGCTACATCATGAGATTCAAGTCAGCCTGGGCTGCACAGACCCAGTCTGAAATGAAAACAAAACTACCACAAACAGCTTAGGGTGGTCCAAGGGACAAATGAATAACAAAATTCCAATGTCCTGTCCCCAGAGCAAAAGCAGAAGCACCAGGACACTGTGATGACACAGGAGGGGTGTGGCCTGGGGAACAAGCAAATATGGACATTTTCCATGGGGTTTCTTTTCTTTCTTAAAAAAACAAAACAAACAAACAAACAAAAGATAATGTCTCACTTTACAGCTCAGGCTGTTGATCCATGAGTCAGGCTCTTGAACTTCAGGATTACAGGAGTGAGGCACAACCTCCTACCTCAGTCCTTAGCTTTTTCTGGTGCTCAAAATGATCTCCCTCTGGATAGTAAGATGGTCAGCTTCCTCTCACTAGGAGATGCTCCAGGCTCTCCCTGCCCTGACCCTACAGTAAGTCTTTTTTACAAGAAGCACTGGCCAGCCTACTTCCATCTTGGGTGACTGTGGGTTTTAGTTTTGGCTGCTACAACAAAACACCAGACTGAATAGATGCATTTCTCAATTCTGGAGTTCAGGAGGTCAAACATCCAGGCACTGACAGGTTCTGTTCCCAGCGAGGGGTTTCCTGGCTTGTGGGCAGCCACCTACTCACTGTACCCTCACAGGACCCTTCTAGATACATGGACAGAGGGGTGGCTTCAGACATGGTGTGTGCATGTTTGTGTGTGTGTGCACACGTGTGTACACGTGCATGTGTGTGCGTGTGTGCGCATGCATTTGTGTGTGTGTGAACATTCAGTTTGCAGCACCCAACCTCTTGCTAAGGAGGAGTTCAGGCTTGGAGTCTTCTTATCCTAGCAAGGACAGCAAGGAGATGCTCTTTCTTTTCTCTGCCCCAGGCACCAGCATCAGTGTCACTCACTTGCTGGGAGCCTGAAGACAAGGACAGAAGGGGCAGAGCCAAAAGCCTCACAAGTCAGAGTTTGTGCCTCACAAGTACCCCAACTTGCCTAGCTGTAGACATGCTGTTCACTCTGGTCCTTGGTCCCAGGGTTGAGGAAATAAGTGATGGGCAGGGTAGGATGTAAGAGCTTTCCCGCCACGCATGAAGCCCTGGGTTTGTTCCCAGTGCCACAGAAATAAGGCATGATGGTGCATGGCTGTAATCTCAAGAAGTAGAGGCAGAAGGATTACAAGTTTAAGATCAACCTCAACTAGATACCAAGCTGGAGTCCAACTTGGCCTCAGGACTTACGTGGAAAACAACAGAAGCAAGCAAGGCCCTTACGCATTTCTGTACACAAGTTTATTCTTTTTTCTGTTAAAAAATGGTTGACAAATATGTTTTTTTTTTCAAAGGGAAGAAGAGAATTCTGTGGAAGATCCCCAGGAGCCCCACGTAGAAAACCAGGCAGCCAGAGAGCCAAGAGGACAGAGCCACCCTTGGAAGTGGAGTGTGGAGAGGAGCGACTCAGTGCAGGTAGGGCAGCTCCACAGAGGCCGGGAACACCCTTCTCAGCCCAAAGCCGTCATCAGGGTCTGGGCCTGCTTCAGTTCTGCAGGGAAAGGGGGATCACGGGGAGTGATAAGGAGCAGAAGCCAGTCTAAGGCCAGCCTGGCCTTTATAGCTAGTTCTAAGTCAGCTAGACCCAGGCGGGTCCCCACCCCCTGTGGGTCCAGTCTCACCTGCCAGGAGAACCTGGAACTTGTCTGCCGAGAGGGACATGGAAACAGGTTGGGCTAGGGCACCCAGGGCAGGCACAACCTCTAGCTGCAGGTGCACCATGGGCTCCTCCACAGAACGGAGTAGGCTGGAGCTCAGGGTGTAGTCCACCCGCCAGCTCACATTGGCCAGCTTGTTCACTGCAGGCAAGAAGTCAGGCAGCTGTCAATCAGGCAAGCCAGGAAGTCACCCACCTCACTCCACGATGGGGCTCATTTCACAACCCTTCAAGGCCTATAAAGCTGTGGCCCTCCAACCCAGGCCTGTAGGACAGGTACTTGACTATCATGGGCCTCAGAGAAAAGAAACTCAGGCCATAGTCGTGAGATCCTTCACCAGTTCTAAACCCTTCAACTGCTCTGTGTGCAACTGTGATTCAGGCTTCCCCTGGAGCAATGACATTTGGCTTGTTTGTACCTTCAAGAGTACAGCCCAGCTTCCCCCCCNAGCTGTTTTCATACTCACCGCGCAGGCTGCAGGCCCGAAGGTGCTCCTGTAGGGGGCTCTGCTTCTCTTCATAACAGCGGCACAGGCTGGTGGCGTGCTCTGCAGGTAGATGGAGCTCTGTTGAGGTGGCTGGTGGAGCCTGGCTTCGGGCTTAGAGGGTGGGTCTCAGGATCCAGGGTCCACGAGGCCTCAGTGTACCCTCCGGGAAGCCCTCCCAACAGATTTCCCACCTGCCTGTCCACCCTGCATACCTCTGGGCAGCCCCAGCTGCTGTAGCTCACTGGACAAGGAATCGCTGTCCACACTATGCTTGGCTGCACTCGAGAGGATGAAACTCAGCACCGCAACTGTGGCCTTTACATCTCCAGATTCTAGAGACCCACAGGTTGGGCAGGGGATGTCACAGTGACCCCAACCACCCCCCTGCCCTGTTATCTTCAGCTTTGGACCCCAAGTTTCTTGAACCCTGGGCACTACTACTGGACCAGCACAAGCTGGGAGAGGGTGGGGACAGGACTAGCAATATGGTTCTTCCCTTTCTGTCCTCCCCTAAAGCAGGAGGGTCAAGAAAGGCTGTGGTTCCCAGAATGGGGTACTCACCAAACTTGGCATCAGCAGTAAGCTTCAGGATCTTCTCATACTATGGGGAAAGGAGGTCCTCAGGGGGTGCCAGAGCCCTGTCTCCAGCCCCTTGCCTCTAGCCCAGATCCTTGGGTAAGGAATGTTCTGGGAAGGAAGGGGATGTCCAAGGGGGCTGAGAGGCTGCAGAACAGACTTCTATGGGGCTCATAAGGTTATCGGACAATGGAGTGTTGGGTCCTGTACTCACATCAATCCCCTGTCCCAGAAGCTCCTTTAGCACCTGGCTACACAGCAGCCGCAGCTTCACAGAGGACTGGAAAGGATGACCCTGTTTCAGACAGACTGACCCACCCACCTTACCCCTCAGTTCTGGAGGATTGGCTGAAGAAGAACGTGACCACAGTCACAGTCACATAGCATGGAGGCCCCACCAGGGAGACTCCGCTACCCCCACTCCCATCTCCCCAGACCCCCGGCTCCCAGTCCCAAGCTCCTCCCTCCTCTCCCCAACCCCAAGTAAACCAGTGCACTCAACAATCTTGGCCAGTGTGCTGATCTCTGCCAGGACCCAGTCAGGACAGTCCAGATCGCCACAGAATCGGAACCTCTGTAAGAGGGTAAGGTGAGAAGTCAGGCTGCAGAAAGGGCTGAGGTGTGCCCAGGATCCACGTTCAGGATGAGCACTCTCTGGCCACATGTTCTCCTTATCACCAGACTGTCTTGGGTGCTGCTCTCTCCCTGCCCGCATGGCCACCTGACCTTGTTCTGACTTTTACTCTATCTGCTCAACAAACATCAACAGGTGGCAGTCCTACATAAGTGCCCACCATGCTCCAGCCCAACAGCTTGCTGGATGCTACCATTACTTCAGCCTCACCCCTGCCTTCATCCTTGCTGGACCCTCTATTCTCATTCACCACTCTCCCATCCTTCCATCTCATTCAGGGATCTACTTAAATAAGTCATCAGATGGGCCCTACCTGATTCTAGGTCTTTGGGGCCTTGTTGTTGGCAATGCTGGGGCTCAAAATCAGAGCCTCGGGCATGTCTACCATTGAGTTACAGCACCAGATCCTACTTCCCATAATTTCCTCTTTATTACAAGGCACTGTGGGCAGTCGGAGGGAATACTAGTTTGATAGTGGTGATCCAAGTCCCAGCAAGATTTGATCTTTGCTTATCTTGCCCGATCGTCACCAAGCTCTAGCAGACAAGATGTGCACTCTCCCGGGGGCCTAGCTCTTTCAGAGGCTGCACAACTGTTCGTCTTAGGACACCCTTCTGTTGCCGCTGCTTCCCGAAAGGATTACAAAAACTACCCTTCACGGAGCCGAGAGGGCTCAAAGTCTCCGCGGTTGGAGAAAGAACTATGCCTGCCAATTTCTGCTTCTGCCCTGCCCTCTCCTTTTGCAGCTGAAATCCCGAAGCCTGTGCTGGCTGGACGCTCAACACGAATCTGCTGAATGAATGGATGTATGAGTCAAAAAGCTCAATCCAATCAAGAACCACTTCCTGGCTCTGGAAAGCAGAGAGGTTTCCTAACCGTGTGGACCAGTCCTAAGCATATTCTCGTCTTCATCACCCGACATCTGGGGAAGTGGGCTCCCGCGGGAGGTCCTCGTGGGGCCGTGGAGAGTGTGTGAAAATCCGGGTGGGTCCCTCCAGGCCCAGGGCTGAACGCGGTCCCGTGCCCATGCTGTGATGCGTGGCTGCGCCTGCGGACTTGGCTGCCCCGCCGCACCCAGAGGCGCCAGTGAAGAGTCTCTCCCTACGCTCCTAGAGCCACCAAGCCCCCCTTCTCGCTCGATACCCATCTTCGCATCTCTACTAATCCCTCACCATGGTGCCAAGAGACCGACTCCTTCCAGAACTTCTTCCGGCTCAACACAGGTCAGCTGATTCTGCAGTCACGTGACACCGACTGGTGAAGGCTTAGAGGGCGGAACGTTAAGGCGAAAACCGACTACTGAGTACGTACTTGGGTACCTCCTGATCCCTCCCAGAACAACCATCCTGCCCGCGTATCACCGGAATTATCAAGGCAGGAAGAAAGGGGTGGAAAAAATTTCATTAGGTCGGAGGCGGGATCCTACAAGCCAGGCTATTTCAGGTGGGTTCCATGATTTCCTCTGTGCGCATTACCATTATATATAGCTATGGAGCGTGGGATAATGTTTTTTAAAAATCTTACTGAATGCTCAGGGAGTGGGGGCTCGCACCGGTAGTGCCAAACCTTGAGAGACTGTGAGGCAAGAGGATCAGAGGTTCAAGAAAGCCTGGACTACAGAGGGAGAACTTGTTTCCCCAAACTTAAAACTTCCCAGATGGCTTAGAGAAGCACCCAAGTTCGATCCCGGCACCTGCGTATAAAGGCTGAAGGCAAAAACCGAAGCACAGAAATTGTCCTCGACCTCCACATATGTACCGTGGCACAAGTTGGCCCACACATACATCACACACATACAATAATAAATTAATAAATTTTTAATGTAAAGGGAGGGAAACCTAAGTCCAGGTTATGGGGAAAGTCCCAGTCGATGAAATGTATGCAGAGCAAGCCTGAGGACCCAAACAAGTTCAGGTAGCACCCATGTAAAACGCTGGAATGCGGGGCGGGTATGTGTGGATAGAGACAGGTGGATCCCCAGAGCTCACCAACCCCTTAGCCTGACTAATCTGTGCGTTCCTAGTGCAGAAAGACTTGGGTGGGGGCTGGAAGGGGAGCTCGAAGACATCTGGCAAAGATGTCGACCTCTGACCCCCAGGTGTACACTGGTGCAGTATCACATACCCCAAAAAGCAACAAAAAGGCCCCCAAACCCCACATATACAGAAACAAAAATATTAATGAAAATGAATAAGACCCTATTAAAATATGATGCACATGCAGGAAATTATACATAAGCGCGAAGCCAAAAGAATCTACATTAACTGCACGCCCCCTCGTAATCACATGACCAGTACCCAAATAAGGAAGGGGAACATTACTAGTAAGTACCATTCCCCTTATCTCCAAGTATGGCCGTGCATTTGACTCACTTCCATAAATACTCTTGGGTGCTTAGCTCAGAGGGCCATAGCATTTTAGCTACCCAGGAAAAATTCCCTGCAGGTTTCCTAACACCAGTCATTAGTTTTAATTTAAAAATGCGTATTATTTATCTTACTTATGTTGGTGTGTATATGTGCCCCATGTGCTTGCAGTAGCCTGCATAGGCCTGAAGATGACTTTAGATCCCCTGGAAGTGGAATTGCAGCCACCTGATGTAGTTGCTGAGAACCAAAGTTGGTCCTCTAGAAAAGCAACAGGTGCTTTTAACTTTAACCCTTGAGCCATCTCTCCAACCCCTATATGGTAATTTAAATCCTAGTGAGTAGCAAAGCTGCTCTTTACCTTTCTGGTTATTAGGGTAACCTCAGGTAGGGTCCCAAGCCAATTCATAAGGGAGGAGTCAGTCCTCATGGCCCGAAACCCCTCAAGAGCTACAGATTTATCATTTGACCAGTAGGTTCTTACCTCCTACAACCCATAGGGGGTGGAAGAGCCATTTGATGGATTTTCTGGGTCCCTGGATAAACATCGTCCCCAGTGGAGGTCTTTGTTTAGAATGCTTGGGGCCATTGGGCATTAGGCTGGAATTACTTGGGCGTGGGAGGGGTGCTCACATTGGAAGGAGGGAAATGACCTGAGCTCCTGGGTCCTGGGCTCCCATCCTGCCCTTTGTTCCCGTGCAGTACCTTTAGGGATGACTGGAGGCCTGATGATCAAGCATTGGGCTGATAGAAACCGACAAGGTAAGGAGCATGATGATCAAGCACTGGGCTGATAGAAACCGACAAGGTAAGGAGCATGTCCCCCTAATGCTATCACTGCCACAGGCAGGGCAGGCCAGGCAGACAGGCAAGATAGCACTTATGGCTGGCTATATTATCACCCTTGCTTTGTCCCTGAGGCTTAGGGGAGTGAGTCCCCCAAGCACTGCTATGCTATTTGTTCAGATGGGAATATTTAACCTGGTTTAGAGAAGCAATCTGGTGTGCACACCTATAATCCCACCTCTTAGGTGCTGGAAGAGGGAGAATGGGCAGAATGCCCAAGAGTTGAAGGTCAGCCTGGACTCCATGAGACCCTGTCTGAAACAAGGGGAACTTTCTTGGCCGTGACAATGGAGCAGGTATTGAGAAACTGCTCTTACACTGGCTCACGCCCCCCCATGACTAAAGGGGATGAAGCCTCCCCTCTTTGACTTCATTTTGGTTCTGTCTCCTTTAGGCATCTTACTGCCAGCATTTCCAGGATCTCCTTCCAGGCCTTTAAAGGACTCCTGTTGTTACCAGGATTTTAGGATAATAGACTGAACCTTGGGAGCCCCAACAAGGTAGGCTTAGCTATCGCTGTTTAATACACCAACATGTTCTTTGGGGTCTTCTCTGGACCAAAGATTGGAAGAAGGTTCTTAGCTGTCCCTTCCTTAGGATCACTCTGCCTGTGCCTACTCACCCCAAAGCCCAAGGTCCTCCCTCTGAGCACTTGGGTGGATCAGGCTGGGGCTCTGCAGTACCATGGTGTCCCTTGTGACTGTAGGCCTTACATAGTCCTTCCATCTCTGCAGCTTGGTGACTTAGGTCCAGCGTGGAGGGAGTGATTGAGACCTTATGCAGGGAGAGGATTATCACGAGCTTTAGGGCAGAATGGATGACTCCCTCAGACTGACATAGCGTAGGGTCCCATGGTAACCAAAGGTAACTCATACATGATGGCTTCCTTCCTGTCCCCCTGCTTGTAATATGCTTATGTTTTTCTTCTTTGTTGCCATCAGATGGCAGAAAGAGGCTGAGGTACTGCCCAGCCTGTTCCCTGTGTGTCTGCTCTATCAGGTGGTTGCAGGTAGTCCAGGTGGGAAGACAAATACTCCTCAAATATCTCCCAGCCTTCCTTACTTACCCAGCTTGCTCTGGGGTCTTTGTGGGTACCGAGGTACCCTCCTCTGAGTCCTAGTACCCATTTTCTAGGGTACTCGGGGGTACAGGGGGCCAGCTGTGTTGCCCAGTTGGTGTAGACCTCCCTGGCTGGCCATGTTTTGCCAGCCAAAGTTTTCCTTTTTCTAGACTAGGCTAATCTGGAGGCTGGTCCTGGGGACTGCTAACTAAGGAGTTCAAGACCTCAAGGACAGCTACCAGAGGCTGTGGGAAGCGCCTGTTAGAGGACTCAGTGACATCCTACAGGGGGCAGTCTTTCCCACCCAGACATGTCTTCCCTTTGCAGAGAGAGGCTCAGCTCTCACTGGGCCCTGGGAACTCAGACAAGTCCTAGTCATCTGGTAGAAAGTTGCACACTCCCTCTCATGTCCCATGCCCCCTCCTTAATGACTCCAGGCAGGCAGACTGGAGACAATACCCTTTCCACCATGTATTTTTAGATACAAATTGTCATGGGCCCAAGACACAGCCAGGGCTTGAATAGACAGGATCTTGAGCACTTGAATCCTTTCTCGGTCATGCCAAGAGCCTGGCTGGTGGGTTGTATTATGAACCTGATATGCTCAGAGACACTGAAGTCTGTGCTGTCCTATGGCCTGGACCCCTTACCCCACTACCACTCAGAATCCTCTGCCCAAGGTGGCCCAAGGGCTGAGGACCCAAGGGTACTGCTTGGCCCAAGAGGGGGAAGATGCATTGAGTAGGGTGCTATGGGCTTGGTAGGTACAGCAGACCTGGCAGGGCTCATGCCAGCTGGGCAGTAAGGAGTGGTGGAGGAAGATATGGATCAGAGAGTGGGTAGATCATATTTAGGTCTCCAGTGCCCTTAGGAGTAGAGTGCCTTAAAAAGGTGAATAGCTAGCTGGGCGGTGGTGGTGCACACCTTTAATTCCAGCACTTGGGAGGCAGAGGAAGGTGGATCTCTGTGAGTTCTAGGCCAGCCTGGTCTACAGAGTGAGCTCCAGGACAGGCTCCAAAGCTACACAGAGAAACTCTGTCTCAAATCACACACACACACACGTCAAATAGTTGAAGGGCCTTGGTGGAGTTCTGTGGTCCCTGGAACAAGGAGATTGAGGCAGGAGAGTTGTCAATAACAGACTCTGCTACACAGTGAGACCCTAACTCAAAAGGACAAACAAGTTAGAACCATCTCCCCTTAGCACCTACCCCCAGGAAAACCATTATATAAAAATAAAATGTGGAAATGGGAAGAAAAGAAAGGGGAATGGGATAGTGTTGGGGGCTGTGGACCCCCAGACCCTGAGTTTCCCGTAAACAACTTGTTTTCCTATGCTTGCAGCTGCTCTGAGCAAAGAACTTGATTTCCTGTGTTTGCAGCTGCTCTGAGCATGAGGCAGGGAGTGGTTTCTGCTGGCTTGCAGCTGAAAAACCCCAAGAGTTGGGGCATGGCTATTTAGTCAAGGAGACCCTATATAAGCTGCCCTGGAACACAAACAAAGGGGGCATTCTTGATTCAAGTTGGTATTCTTGGTGTTCTTGTTTCAAGAATGACCCGTGCCTCTGTCTCTGTGTGTGTTCCAATCTCCAGCCCCTTGCCCGGCTAGTGAACCGTACCATGGCATGTAGCACATAGAGTAGGTATTGGGCTACAGGATGGGAAGAGCAAAGGACACAAGGCAAGGCAAGGCCTTTAGGAAATGTTAATTTCTCCTTAGATTGGGACAGGTAGAGGTCAGAGTGATGGCCCTAATTTTATCAAGAAACAATGGCTAAACTAATAATGCCCCAAAGTAGTTTTGACAAAACCTTGATGGGGAATCTTTGTCAGCCAATTATCTTTAAGAGGTGGGACCTTATCTTAAGGGTTAGGGCAGCTTCTTTGGAAGTGTTATTAGAGAGAAGAAGCAAAAAAATTTAAAACAACAGGAAAAAGCAAAAGGATTTAAGATTATCCAAGATCAAATTCTAGGTGAGGGCTATTACTCTGATCCTCAGGATCAGGCTCTTTATAATGAACACACCTTGTCCCTATGTAGCACAACAGCGTTAAATGCTTGGGACAGGATTCAGGAACTAGGAAAGAGAATTATTACTTGTATAAGGTAGAGAGTTGGCATGGAAACTATGTAGGCCCAGAAAAAAAGAGGAAAAATTGAATGGGATAATAGATAATTTAGTGTGAACTTATTCCCACTAATAGTAATAGTGGGTAATAGAGTGAATACTTGTGAGCTATTATTTATAGATAATTTACNTTTTGTATATTGATACAATTTTTAGGATATATTTTCATATTGCATTATATATTATTCCTACCTCTGATCAAGATACTTAAATATTGCTTACATTTTGAGGTCATTGTCCTCATTGGCTGCATATTTGTTTACAGATTATTTAATATTCTGATATGAAGTCTTAGTCTTTATGTTATACAGGTATTAAGTAATATAGGTCAATAGTTATTCATGTTTCTTATACATATAGTCAGATTAATTAGGTTCTTTAGATACATAGAGATTGTATTCT